>SNQJ01S0072631.1:0-22049 GCA_010110895.2 Picea sitchensis
GGGAAAGGAGTTTGGAAGGGGGTCATTCATTTTTACGAGAGGGAAGAAGGGATTTTGGGAGAGCTGAGTAGTGGACAGAGGGAGGAATTTACAGTGCACCGGGGGGGTTGCTGGAGGTTTTGGGCTCGGAGGGCTAGGATATCCGTTGATATCCTAGGGCTAGGTGCTACTAGTCGGCAGGGAGGTTGGTTTTGGGTGGTGTCCTAAAGAAGCAAGCTAAGGAAGCAAGCGACAACATCAGGTTCAGGTTAGAGTTATGATTTGTTTTGAAGTAAATTGTTATTAAATTTTATTACTATGAAAAATTAGATTTCGAATGTGCTAGATGAAGTTATAATTAAATTTTACTGTTGTGTTCTAATTCAATGGTTGTTATAATTAATTTAGAGCCATTACAATAATTTGTTCAATAAGAGAGAAAACTTGAAAAGGAAATCATCTCCTTGAAGATCCAACTTGAAGAAGCAAAGAGAATAGAAGAAGTCATGAAAAATCTGATGATGAAGAAAGAATAAGAGGTTGAGAAGGTTGAAGAAGAAGTTGTCACATTGAGAGTTTAAATCATTAATCTCAGTAAGAACATTGAAGAGATATAAACATCCACATCTTCAACAAAGAATGTTGAATAGAAACACTCCAGGTTTCTAGAAAAGAAAAATGAAGAAAATAGTAAGAGTTATGTAGAAGTACTCAAAGGAAGGAATCATGGTTAGCTGGAATCAAAGAAGAATGAGTATAATAGAGATACATATTCAAGAATAACTTCCACATTTAGGAAATAAAGAAGCTTCAATCATGATCAGCCGAGGCATGAATTCAGAAGAACTACACCAAAAAGAAGATCGTTCACTCCTAGGTATGTCAATTTCTTTTATGGTCATTGTTTTATCGTACTAAGTTTGGACATAAAGTTGCATATTGCAGGGCTTATTGAAGAAATGTTCAAGCAAGACATGTTTATGTTGCCCCACATAACATTAAATGTTAAAAATTCCATAATTATGGTCACATAGCTTGTGATTGTAGAAGCATGATGGATACTTCTATGAGAAAGAACATTGATATCATGTATGATAAGGTTTGGAAAAGAAAAAAAGAACAAGTAAAGGAAGATCAGATGAATGAAGGACACCCAGAAGTCATACTCTCAGGACTGGAACTAGTATGAGATGAAGACAAATCTATAGGGAAAAAGGAAGATGTTAGATACATGAAGGTTTGGAGAAGAAATGAAAAAAAAGAAAAACAGGTCCTAGAGATTGTAGGTTTTTCAGTAGTGCGAGAAAGAAAATAAGAGCATGTGAATAAAGAATAGGCCCAAGAGATTGTACTTTCAGGAATTGTAGTGCAAGATCAATCCACATGCAAAAAGAAAGAAGTCAGAGTTCGAAAAGATGATGAGTCTACAGACAAAGAGGAAGATTACTCTGCATCAGAGTGGGTATTGTTCTAATCCATCCAACTTGGAGACTCCTAGTATATATGAATATTGAACAGGGGGAGTTAGTGTAGTAGATACTATAGATCAGAGAACTATACTTCGAGTAGTTTGAGGTGTTTGCAAAGACAGTTTCAAAACATCCAGATAACAGAAGTACATAGTGACAGATTGATCGATTGAGAAGTAGTGTTCCCACACAGGTATCGGTTGGAAATTACACAAGAAGAAGTTTATGATTGTATTCCACATATGTATTCAGGCAGGAATATCATTAGTACATGTTGTTCAATACATGAAAAGTTTGATTTGTAGATAGAAAACACCAATGGACACATTTGATTTAGTTTGAGAAACATGAATATGTGATGATCAGTTGCAGCAGAGAAGTCTCCAGAACAATACAAGAACAGACAGATCAACATTGTGGACAATTGAGTAGAAAATGCATGGAAAGTATGTGACATATGGACATAGATGGATACTTAGCAAGTACACAAAACATTGGTCAGAGTAGATGCATAGAAGTGTATTTAAAATCAGTGGAATTAGTTGGAATCAGTTGGTTATAGAAAGAAAAGTAGTGAAAGGAACAATATAACAAGGAAAGAGAAACCATCAATCATCAGAAGAAAATCATTGAACAATATGGTCAATTAAACATGACAAGTGAATGAAGAAATCAAGTAATGAATGTTTTTTATATATATCAGAGAATTACAAGAGGAAGCACCAATGGACAATTACAAAGCACTGAAAGAGAGAAAATGAAACATATTCAAGTAGCCTTACATTGATCTACATGACATCTTGCAGAGAAGTCAAGGGAAGAGAAATCATCAGAGAAAGAAATCCAGGAAGAAAGACTAGAAGCATGCATACATATCCAGGAAGAAAGACTAGAAGCATGCATACATGGGGAGACATATCGACATTATGGGAGTTAACCTTTTCCCATAATGTCAAAGGGAGAGAAAAATAATATATGCATGCATAGGGGAGCATCCCAAGAAGAGAACTACCCTTGCAATTGATGTCAAAGGAGGAGAGGAGAAACATTGATGAGGAACAATGGTCACAAAGGGAGCATGAGTGTTGAAGTATTGTTTCCACCCTTCCATCAATGCCAAAGGGGAGATTATTGGACAATTAGTTTGGATGGTTGGTTGTCATTGATGTCAACCCCTTGAGAAGTTTAAGCTTCCTAGATATGTGGTTGATATTGATGGTGAGTTAGTTTTCATTGATGGAGTGGTTGATGTTAGCAGATGTGTTGGGTGCATTTGATGAAGTATACATGAAGCTCCATAAGGTGTGGTCATGGACCCAAAGTTGTTTGAGGAACATGTACATTGGCGATAGCGTAAATGTAGGTAAGAACCTCATAGATGGATAGTCCCTTTGCTATCGGGCTACTCCGTGATAGGTGTATGGCAATAATGGTTCCTCAATGGGTTGAGGAGTTACGGAGTTCATGTAGTCGGGTTCCAAAGATGGGTTAAAAAATAACCTCTAATTGGTTACAATATGGGTTAAGAGGCCTCTAATTGGTTGCAAGTAATTAATGAAAGGGTAAAAGTAGTTGTAACAAGAATGTCCAAGAAGCCCTAAAGTTAAGGAAAGAGGTTGTTTAGAAATATATATACACCCCAATGTCACCATAAGTACATTCCCACAATAATATCTCTATTGAATATCTTCTATGTGAGTAAGGGATTCTTATATGAGGTAACCATGAGATATGAGGTGAATTTCATTGGGAATATTAAGTAAATAAGGGGAAAATTCCAAGGGAGGAAGAAGTCTTGTGATGATGTGTTCTAAGGTATGTTATTTAATGTCATCTTACCATTTTTTCTATATAACTTGTTTTATAGAATGCCTTTATTAGCAAAAATTGAGGAGTATTGAGAAGACATGTCAAGGTACCCGTAAACATTTCCATCTTATGGGTCGTTGTATTTTCTGAGATACACTCTGCGCGGGAAAATAGGGCTTTTGGCTAATCCCAAAACTAGTCTCAAACAAGTGCTACGGGTAAAAAAATCATAAATTTTCCATATAGAATCCAAATTCAGTGGGACCAAAATGAATCGAGAGAGTACGCTTCATGAGTATGTTTTGTATTATTTTTAGAGCTAGATATCAAATATTCTGCACAAGATGGCATGCTCTACAATTTCACTCTCTAGAATAAGCCAAAAATTCAAGTGGTCCGCCATTTGTGCTTGTTACACATTGAAATTACTCACTGTGATAGTGTCACAAGTGTCATCATTATAAGTGTTGCAAGTGTCGCATTTTTTTCCTACAAGTGTCGCAAGTGTCAAAGAGCATATTTCCATGATGCCTATGTCGCAAATTATAATGACATGAGAAGGACACTGGAAACACCTCAAAACATTTGATTTTGAAGAAGAGAAATGAGTCAACAAAGCTTATGAACCCTTGGCTATCCAAAAGCAATCTAAAAGTCGAAGCTTTTGGAGGGGAGTGCTACCTTATAACTATATCAGGAGTGCTGGTGCCCCCCATAAGCTATCAGGGAGCATATAACACTTATTTTTCTTTGTAGGAGTGCTCCTACCCTCACAGGAGTGTCAAGGCCTCCCCATAATATTCTACTAGGGAGCTGCTTATAACGCCTCGAAAGTGCCCTTTTGAGTGAGCGCTACCTATTCTAGGTAGCAATTGATTTGTTGAAAAGAATGGGGAAGGATCTTTTCACTCTTAGAAGGGCAGTTTGATTCAAATCCTCAATCAAGCCACGATCTTAGGGTAGATCCCTAACCGAAGGAGGAAAATACTCAACTCACCCCAAAGATATCTCAGTTGTTGAGCCTTCCAAGGCTATATATGTTTTCACAGGAAAGAGGAACAGGGAGAATCACACCAAACTTAAGATCTCATAAGTGGTGCTGGAAAAAAGATGATTTGGAAGCAAGAGACCTAAGATCTCATTGTTGATACCGAGGGGTGAATCAAGATTGGCACAATTTTAAAACCTTTTCCAACTTATACTTGGGGTACCTTGCTCATTGTATATAATTGAATGGTTTAAGTGAACAATAGTATAAGAGTACATCAATACACCACAATACACCATGCACAATATATATGAGAAATAATCAATAGTTTTGTTCATGGAAGTAATGACTTCCAAAGGTAGCTACCTTCCAAATGTAAAAGTGGAAGGATAAAAAATCCAAGAGGAAGATACAACTCTCCAACATAAAGAGATATCTGAACTCTATCCTTCCCTTCCTCTTCCACCCAAGAATATATGAGAGATAATAAAACTTTTATTCAATTTTTAATCGTTTTAAGAGCTAACTTTTAAAGCATGCCCCGCTACCAATATTTAACATCTGATTCTTGAATATAGCACACAAGAAACTACAGTCCACTCTTCCAATGGAAGTATCCCACCGTGATTTGGAGTCCTAGAGAAAAGTTATGACCTGCTTTTACCTTTAACACTGCTTTTTGGACTAGTTTCGATTTGGCCTGCCAAACCCTATATTCCACAAGAAAGTGTATCTCCATAATTATAGCTTAATCAAGAGATGAAATTTTTACCGAGGTGATTCCTTTGATATGTCTTCTCACCACCATATCGATTTCACCATATCTTGAATCGGGTTTTAGAAAAAAAGTTATAGCAAAATGGTAAGATGACTTCGAGAATAACATACCTTAGAACCCACATCACCAAAAAGACTTCATCCTCCCTTGAACCGCCTTTACTTCTTCCACTGAATTCGACTTGTATCAAAATGAATGTATAATGATGTTTATTTATACCTTTTTTTTTTTTTTTTTTTTTTTTTTTTTTTTTTATATTTTTCATTAATTTTCTTATTTTGTAATTCTTTTCTTTAATTATCTTCTCGGCCCATGTACAATTCACTTTGTCATCTTCAAAAATTCATTACTCTTCAACCATGAGGATCCACTTGACGGGCCACATACCATCTAAACAACGTGATGCATACTCATCCATCCATGGTAAGTTCTTCATATGCATTTTCCTTCATTTCCAAATACCCTATCAATCTTATGGTCCAAAAACCCATGACTAGGGTTGACTTATATGGACAACGACCGAGAAATGGACCGGAGGACATGGAAGGAAGGATGGATGGAAAGGAGGATGGAATGGATGGAATGGAAGGATGGAAGGATGGAGGAAGAGAGGAAGGATGGAAATGGAAGGAGGAGGAATGGATGGAATGGATGGAAGGAGGATGGATGGAGGATGGAATGGACGGAAGTGGAATGGAATGGATGGATGGACGGATGGATGGATGGAAAGGAATGGATGGATGGAAGGGATGGATGGAATGGATGGAATGGATGGAATGGAGGATGGATGGATGGATGGAGGAATGAAGATGGATGAAGGATGAAAGAGGTGGATGATGGATGGACGGATGGATGGAAGGATGGAGTGGATGGATGGATGGATGGATGGAAGGAAAGGATGGATGGACGGAGGATGAATGGACGGACGGAATGGAGGAGGAGGAGGACGGAAATGGTGGATGGATCGGAGGAAGGAATGGATGGATGGATGGAATGGAGGATGGAATGGATGGATGGATGGAGCCGGAGGATGGATGGACGGATGGACGATGGAAAACGCGACGATGGACCGAAAGACGATGGATGATGGACGATGGATGGATGGATGGATGGAGCCGGGATGGAATGGATGGAATGGATGGAATGGATGGTCGAAACATTTGGTTTTGATATTTCCTCATAGACCTTGTATTAAAATTTGATTGTTTTCAGACCTTGTTCACCCCACGTGTTTTATTTCACATGTTGATTGACTCTTTACCCCAACACACTCAGCTTGACTGGCTGTAAATTTGACCGAATTTTTTTTTATTTTTATGAGTTTTTTTTTAAGCCTGGCGCCCCTGTGCTCATGTTAGTAGAGTGTTATCACTCCCTGAAGATGCTGGACAGAGCTTTATAACACCCCGGTGTCCCTACAATCGTAGAGCCGTGCCCTTTTGCACAAAATCTCTTCAAAATTGCATTTTTTTGGAGGTCCAAACCCTGTTTTTTTACTTGCTAAGTTGCTTTGTGATTCAATGATTCTTTCCTTTGACTTTGACATGTTTCCTCCCCGAAGTAAAATGTTTTGTTGTTTATATTTTATGCCCTTCTTCCTTATTTTTGAGTTTTGTTGTTGAGAGCTTGAAAACAATCCGCTGCTTTCTTCTCTCCCATCCGACTGAGCTGAAACTCCGTTGGAAGGACATCCGGTGCCTGCGACTCTTCTCACTTGGTTTTTGAGGTCATCAAAGCTCTTAAACATCTCTCCTTTGTGTGAATTGTTTGATTTTCTTTGTTATTTTTGTTTTCCTTGCTTGTTTCTTTGTTTCAATCACGGTAAGAGGGTGTGTGTTGTGTGTGCGAAATCCGATCATACTTGTCCGAATCTCCTTGATCCTAGTGCTGGTAGTTGATAGGAGAAGCATTGAATTAGTCATCATTCACATACAAACGAAAAAGATACATTTTAGTGCTTTATTTGCATATTAGAAGATGAAAATACTTTAGCATTGTATCAATTCGATTGAGAACCAATTGTTTGAGGACTTTGAATATTAGTGTTTGAAAGTGAAAACGACTCCTTCTCTTTCCTTTAAATAGGCTGTGCTCATTGAAATAAACAATTTCTTACTTCATATTCTATGCATCTTTTGGGCATTGAGTCATCATTCCATCAGCTTCAATTTCATACACCCTTTGAGTAAAAATGCCTATAAAACGTTCGATCAATTTAAAATTATCTAGAACATTTTTAGGATCTTCCACCTGGCTAGTAGACTAGGGTTAGCACTTTGGATTAATTTTTGAGTACAACTCTCCAAAGTTTTCAAACAAACATTAGCATCCCCGAAGCTAGGGAGAGTCAAATCCAATTGTCGTATTGTTTTCCTGGGATCCCCCTCTCACATTGTGGGTTACGCGACGAGTTCCATTCGGGCGAATAAGGAGTATTTCATCCCTCCGTGGTTCACATCATTTGTAGTGGTCAGATATTATATTGGGGGTCGCTTAGAGGTATACCCATAATTATGAGGGGAAGCTCTTTGGTTGATTTCGGCTAGATACCTTGCCCGTGACGTTTCTGACTAGATCATTAACTGTGACTGCCTTCGTGGTTGATCAATTGGTGCCTTTAGTAGCCATAATATTTAGGTAATTACACAAGGTGATGGTGAAGGCAAGTCTCACTGCACTGAATGACATTGGTCAAACTCACTCGGCTCCTTGAAGGGTATACCCAAGATTACGTGTGGGAGCTTGCACCAAACCAAGGTGAAAGCCCCCCATAAGCAGTTGCCATTGTCATCGCTCCACCATATCCCACTCTTACATTGTTCTCGGGACGCTGGATTTCATCACCAACTAGGCAATGCATCATCAAGAGAAGTTTTGTCCTTGGTTGATTCAGATTTTACAGCCGCATATTTTGTTAGTTGGCCCTATATTTTAGTGTGCTATTCTCCACAATTATTCGTGAGGACTTATAAAGGTCTTCACCGGACACGGATGCAAGGGTCATTCTATACAATAATAACCCTACCTCCTAACCCGCCAAGACAAATCCACCGTGAGAGGTAGAAAATCAATTGATGTCGGGAGGTTATTAATTCCTCCTAGATAACTTAGAAGACGCTGGTAATGGTTGAAAATCCCACTACACCTGTGTTGGTAACTCCTCTTGAACCACTTTTGGTTTGTTTAGACTCCCTTTGGAACGTCATAGACAAATAAGTCCCACGACATCGGAGGTATATTTACTAAACATATATGGGATCCAATAGTAACCAATCTTTTGGTGATGAGTATAGGACTCCTCTATTCATCCTATAACTGTAGTAGAAACCAATCCCACACCTACTCATCTGTATGGAGGACTCCAGGACGCGTTCTCTATGAACATTTTGAATCTATTCGACAACCCTTTCAACCTCATGACCGGAGCCTGGTGAAATGACTATCCGTCAACCATGAATCACCTGCACCATCATGTTATTCACCCTACCGCTATGCCATCACAAGTCCATCATACTGGACTCATCACCTCTACTCATCCCCAAAGCACTTCAATTTCTACCCATGTTTCTACAAGTTCTTACTCTACAACTCCGCATCGCCTCCAAACGATCCTGCTGGGATATCTTCTCACCTGAGAATGCAGGCCCATGTTGGCCAAACACAACCAGATGGAGGGCAACCACCATCCAATGAACCGTTTCCTCTTGGAGGACTACCTTTCCATGGAAGGCCTACCCCTCCCAGGAGACAACCCACTTTTCATGCTCCTCCCGAAGGGAAACCTTCACTCGCAATTCTACCGTAAATCCACCATCGCGGGGGCAACCTCAAGCTACGGAAACCCCTTCACAATCTTGGGAACATCCCCGAGGTATTTTTAACAACCCCACATTGTATAACAACTCAATTTGTGGGAGGAGTGATTCTAACTCTCACCTTCCTAACATCTTACGCATAATCTTATCCTAGTGGTATCCAAAATCACCACCTGATCTACTCCTTACCATTCTCAATGGCAAAATGTTTATCCTCCTCATGGGAAAAATAAATCACCCGCCTATAATGTTCATAAACCACCAGGTTATGCAAATGTTTATCATCCACCATCGAATCCTGCTTATCCCGGCCAACAACAACCGTAGATGTAGAGGACCCATTGGTTATAATTATCCACCTAACCAATTTATGGTCCTACCGGTGTTCCCATATACACTAGTATCATTCGCACATTAACCAACATCTACCTTTCCTTACGACTCTAGATCTCCTTAATTTGTCTCTTGCTAATCAATGATCCTATTCTCATTCACTGTTTGGCCATTCCAAAATTAAACTTCTTATGATATTCAAATTTGATCGGAAACCCCGGTGAAGATCTCAACAACCATGTGATGACTTTCCAAATTGTGGTGTTCTATAAACTCCCCATGGATGTATTCATACGCTTGCATCTTTTCAAATAACACCACCTGGTTCAGCAGCAAAGTGGTATGTCGAACTACCACATGCTTCTTCATGATTTCAACTCCCTTTCAATGTATTTCCTCGCACACTTTCAACTACCTATTCGCTATGAGACAGATACTAAACTCTTGACCTCCCTTATTCAAACTAACTCAGGTATACCTCCAATTCTCATATTCAAGGGAGCGCGGAGGCGACGACGAAGGATGATAAAGGAAGTCATTCCTGACATGCTATTAGCAGAATGGTTTACTAAATCACCAAGTAATTCTCCGATCGCCAATGCATGTCGCTAAACAAACATCATCAGCCCATATGGGATCGAACCTACTCTTCCAGTCATAAACAAAGTTGGAAGATGAACTTAACAAAGGTGAGTTTTATCGAGCATGTAAGCATCCCTCCCAGCTTGTTAAATTAAAAGAGGTACTCATATATCTAGATGGGGAATAAGGAAGCAAGCCAAGCAGTTTCTTTTTTGAGAACATTACCAAGTAACTCTTAGAGTCACCAATACCTAATATTCTCACTTTTGTAATACATTATAATCTGGTCAACCTCTCCATCTAAGCCAATCCTTTGAGTTTCTTTTTCTTACTCCCTTTGGGTCAACTGACGAAAGTCACAGTATCCATTAAAATCATCGTTTTGGTCCATGTCATGTTTCTCGTTGTTGTGCCTCGTTGTTCAAGGGAAGTATCCTACCGAAGTCGCTCATCACGCAAAATATCTTGTCTCAATACTCCGTGTACCCATGTTCATTTGATCTACCAATTACATCTATGTGTCCGCTTTCGTATCATTGATGGGGATACATCAAGGCTCTCCCTCGACGAGTCTATTCCCTCGCCGACTTCAACACATTATCCGGAACTAGACTTAGAAACCAATTAGTACTTTGGGACCCGGTGATGTCTCAATGGCAAGCCTCCTCACGCCTGACAATAGGTTTACATCATTGACCGACCAGATGATTCCACGAGTGTTCGACTCATCTCATCCATTCACATTCCTTGGAATGTAAAATTAGAGTACCCTAAATCACGACATTAATGGTGATCTCCCTCGCGGCTTGTTAACCTGCTTACACTACTGACCGGATAATCGAGTTGTTTCTACCATGTTCGAAATCGTGACATCTATTCACATGGTTAGACTGTACTACATCGTGGATCGGTAAGAAGATCCCGGGTTGAGTGATCACTTTGATATGTACTTTGCCCGTGTTGGCATGTGGAGTTTTTCTGAACAATGACATACACCGCTACATAGATCCACTTTGTATTGGTCGCATCTATGTCTTGTTATCTCGTAGAACCACTGTGGTATTTTCGTGGCTATGATAAGTTCATGTTATGGGAGTATAGATCCACGTTGTATTTTATGGCTATACCTTTATCAATACAATTATGGACCAGCAATGTATTTTACATGCCACATCTTGTGTCTTTATCACCCAAGCATAGGGTGATGTCAGCCTCTTGGGTTTGAAAACAGGCTGGCAATATTTGTTGGATGTTTGTGCAACTGCTGCCTATACCTGTTTAAAGTCTACAAAGCATTCCAAATGACGCTCTCATCTTCAACTTCATACTTTGGGGCAATCGTTACACATCGAAATTACTCACTTCGAGAGTGTCGCATGTCGCCATTATAAGTGTCGCAAGTGTCGTGATTTTGCTCACAAGTGTCCCATGTGTCAAAGAAAGCATACTTCCATGATGCCTAAGTTGTGCCTATAACGACATGAGAAGGACACTTGAACACCTCAAAAATTTGATTTGAAAGAAATGAGCTGGGTTTATGAACCTATTGCCATCTGGAAGCACCCAAAAAACTGATTTTTTTGGAGGAGAGCGCTCCCTTGTACCTCTTTTGGGAGTGCTGGCGCTCCCCTTTACACTATTTGGGAGTGTTATAAAGTTTCTTTGGCCCTTCTGGGGGATTTTTGGTGTCTTTAGGAGTGTTGGAAACTCCCTTAAGCCTATTGGGGAGTGATACAATTCTCTGATGGCCCTTTTTTGGGAGCACTACCTATTCTGGGTAGCAGTGGATTTGTTGAGAAGAATGGGGAAGGATCTTTTCACTCTTAGAAGGAAGTTTGATTCAAATCCTCAATCAAGCCACGATCTTAGGGAAGATCCCTAACTCCAAGGAGGAAAATCCTCAACTCACCCCAAAGATATCTCAAATTGTTGAGCCTTCCAAGGCTATATAATAAAGCTTTCTCATGGTGAAAGAGGAATGGAAGGGAGAATCACACCAAACTTAAGATATTATAATTGGTGCTGGAACAAAGATGATTTGAAAGAGACCCATGATCTCATAGGGAGCAATCAAAGAAGCTAACATCACATTCGGGATAGTGGATCTTTGAGCAAGGGTTGGACAAGGAGGACTTGACGAAACCTGCCGTGATTCCATCTACTAACAAGTAATGTCATCCTCATTAAGATAATTTGCTTGGTCTTTCTTTCTAATTCATGTTCAATATCACATGAATTTGTCTCTTTAGTAGATAGGACCTATTCTCGACCAATCTTGGATAGAGTAGGAAGTATTCGTGACTTTGTTTGTTCACGTGGCTTATCGAGAGCCAAAGATTAAGCTCAATTCTGAGGCAGTGGGACAAACACCGGTAAAAGGTACTTATTTTCTCCTTCCTCCTCACACACTAGTCCACCTAGATCTAAAAGGAAGTCAGTGACCATGATAAACACTTTCTGTCTCAGAGTTAAGAGTCTAGCTCTTTGATGAGATCTACCTGTCCATAGGGAGATTTTCCTTCAACAATGCTATAACTCCTTTTTTGGGATGTTCCAAGCAGTAAAACTTGTAGGAATTGCAGAGAAGATATTGAATAATATTGGGTACAAGTTTCATACCTTTATTCATTACAGGTATGGAGTTATTCTTATTGAAATTTAGGATTTGTGACTAATAAAAAAACTAGCCCCATGATACTGAGGTAAAGTTTGATGAATATGTTATTCTCTTCTTACTGAAGTTAAGGAAGGTCTGCAGGTCCGTGATCACATACACCAAGTTTTTTTACATAATTACAAGTATGTTTATATGCATGTTTTGAGGGTTACATGTTGATGATATTATGGTTCATGCTTGAGGAAAGTCTTTGGTATATTGTTGAGGCATTGGCACATGCTTGAGGCACATATTAGGTGCATGGTTGAGGCATATACTTGGTATATGATCTTGGTTGTTTAGTACTTTGTTGAGGTACACCATTGATGGTACTTGTTTGATATATCCTATGGTACATGGTATATGGCATGATTGAGTGATATGGTATGGTACATGTGTTGATGTACAGGGTTGATACATGGTATGATACAAGATTGGTACTTGGTATGGTGTTGATGTACATGGTTGATGGTTGAGGCATATGGTACAGGTTATGGTGCATGGTTGATTCACATTTTGGTACATGTGTTGGTGCATGGTTGATGCATGGTTTGCTACAGGTGTTGGTGCATGGTTGATTCACTTATTTGGTACAGGTTGCGGTACACAGTTGATGCTTGGTATGGTACATGGTTGAGACACATATCTTGTGATGGTGTGTTGGTGATATTGGTATATTCTTGGTAGTGGCATGTGTTGGTGATGTTGAACATCTAGTTGAGAGGTGTCCTTGGTATATGATCCATGTGAGAGGATCTGGTTGAGTATCAGTGATAATGACAGTGATAGTTACAGGTTGATGTGAAAATGGAAGTGACAATGACAGTGGCAATGACAGTGACAATGACAGCAGCAGTGACAGTGGTAGTGACAGTTGGTCTACACTTATATTTTAGGGTGGCAGGACTGGACAAGGAAAGGGGGTTGTAGCCTCCTTCTAGTTGGTGCCGAAAAAATCAGGGAGTTGGAACTTCCTTCAAGTTGGAGCCCGAGAATCAGGGGGTTGTATCCTCCTTCTGGTTGGAGCCAAAGAATTCAGGGAGTTGTGGCTTCCTTTAGGTTGGTGCCTCCTTCTAGTTGGTGCTTCCAATGAATGTATTATTTTGATATATAAGACAACATTTCGTAGTTTTCTCTCATTTGGGTTTCTACATATAGTGGTTAAAAGTGGTAATAATGCTCATATTGATTCACCCCCCCTCTCAATATTCCAACAGTGAGTACCATTAATTAAAACATTTTTTCTCAATTGTTGGGTAGGAATAATGCATATTTAATAATGCTTTGCACCAATTTACTAGTATGCTTGGAAGTGTAGTTTATTAGTATTTTTGGAATCACTAGCTTGGAATACATGTCAATAGAGAACTAGCTAGTTGCCATAAAATGAAATCTATTATTATTGCTTTTGGGATGATTTTGAATTTTCATTAATTTTATTCTTATATTTTTGTATATTCAAATGTTGCATGTAGTTACGATTTTTGTGTTGGTTAAAACCATAGAAGTGTTCTTATTTGTCGATAAAATTCCTTTATGTAGTTTCTTCTTTGAAAGTACATTATTGTTTCTTAATAAAAGCTCCCCATTTTATGGTGAACATATTGATCTAGGGATTCCCATGTTGCAATTGAGAGAGACTGCAAGTACCAAAACACTTAGAATTAAACATGGACCAACTAAGGTAAAGTCCCACTAGTTTACTAATAAACCACAACCCAACTAACTTGAAATGCATTATTGATGAGTTCATAGATATGGATGTTGTAGTTTGTTGAGAATATTTTCTTGATATTTGAAAATGTAGATTGTAAAGCTATTGATTAACCTTGAAATATGTATTCAATGTTTTTGCAATCACACAATGATGACATTCTATAGACCAAATGTTATTGATTGTGAGTTTATGTGCCAATTGCTAGAAGGCCAATATCGTACTTAGTTATGAGATTATATATTGGTTGTGAAGCCTTTGTAACAGTGTCTTCCAATTTATTTATATTATAGCTAAGTTATATTTCTAGAAATATGTTGATGTGGTAATCTTTTTAATGTTAAAGGCTATTTTTAGTTACTTAAAAGGATTCTTTGATATTTAATTATGTAACCTATTGCTCAACTATCGTTAAATTATGTAGTGAACTTTGAATGATGGGTTTTCTTTAGTTCAAAGTATATTCATCATGTGTTTGTATGCCAACATAAAAAAATGTCTATCCCTTTACTATGTGGACAATGGGCATGCATTGTGATTGTCTTGGTCTAAGATTACAACCCTTGCAAAGTCATAATGCCATTTATTTCTTATGTTTATAAAATGATCTAACACTACTTTTGACTTTTCCTAATTATGATGGTTATTTTTTTTTGACATTACTGATGGGTGGGGCATTAATAGAAAAACTTTAAATAAAGTTTTTTCTATTAATGCTCTTTTAATAGAAAAATTTTAAATAAAGTTTTTTCTATTAATGCTCCTCACCCACTTTGACTACTTTGACATTATTAATGGTTATTCTTTTTTGACATTACATACACTCTACTGTTAATGTTTTCTAGATATTGTGTTATGGATTCACTAATTTTGGTTTCGGTTTCAGTTTATGTATGGGTATTTAACAAATTAAATGTCATGCTGAGAAAAGAATTTGGAATTATCCCACATGTAACAATTTGTAAAAATATGATAGTACATTAGACAACATACTTTTATTATATTCTACTTTTATCATATTCTCTTTGGTAGAATATTAGATAGTAAAATTTTGTTTTGAATAGTTCCTCTCGCGGAAGGAATCATAGAATTTATAAGGATTATTTGAAGAGTAAAATTATGTTGTAAAGGTATTTTTACTCTTATAATGTTAGCTTATTTCATCAAAATTTTGATATATTTATATTATTAACTTTTCTTTTAAAATGGTTATTTTTGGTCATTTATTTGGTATATTTATATTATCAACTTTTCTTTTAAAATGGTTATTTTTGGTCATTTATTTGGTATATTTATATTATCAACATTTCTTTTAAAATGGTTATTTTTAGGTCATTTATGTTATAGAGGGGTTTAGAGAAAGAGGGATATAACTACAATTTATGTAGAATAGTTTTGTCTCAAATAATATTAGTTTTTTTTTTTCCTCTCAAATTTTGATGATTTGTTAGAAATGAATTTACTATTAACTAGATCATGGAGGTGTAAAATTAAAGAACTAAGAATTGTTTCAATTTTAAAAATTATATATTGATTTTCTTAATGAAATTTAGGTTTTTGGATAGCTAGTTAATTTGTGTGGATCATACAACATCTGTATTTGTAAATGTAAAAATGAAATTTCATAGCTATATTGCAAGGAAAACATGTAGGCTCCTATTTTAGGTCAAATACTTGAGTTTTATGACAATATTTCACTCTAGGAAAAGGTAAAAAATTCAAGTTACTAGTTTGAAATGTGTTTTCATTAAATATTTTGTTGTTCTTTGTTTAAATGCATGCCCAAATAATTACAATAATAGACATAAATACCTCTTATAATTGGGGTGGAGATTGAAGTATCTAATTCGTAGATGGACATACATACCTAATAGATGTACATTGCATATAAACTATATCATCATCATCAAAATTATGATTTAATCAGTCTAAAAGAAATTAAAAATTATGTGATGTATAACTATTCTATGAACATGACAGAATTAGATTTGGTAGCGGACAATATGCAAATGTGCTATTCTCTTACATTATCACTTTTGGAAGCCACTGATTGGGATTATTAACTATAATAATAGACATGTATTGCAGTGAGGTGGTATCTATGATTGTCAAACATACCAAATGGATTAGTAGTTCAACCATCAACCACCTAACAGAGCTAATAAGATATGTGGTAGTGGACATGTAATGGGGATTAGGGTATGTGGCAGTGGGAGCATGTAAAGTGTTGATCTAATGTCGAAGTGGGCCTGATATATTGAAATATCTACCCAAACAATTCAATAAATATAACATGAACGTGCTTCTTAGTATATTAGAATCAAATTGAAGTTAAACGCATTATTGAATAGAATATATTAACATTCATTCCATTCGTCTGAGTCCAAACTCGCTAAAAGTAGAAAGGAGATACTAAAATAACCCACTTAAACTTCTTAATCTTTAGATGACAATCTTATTATGCTTAATCATGGAGTTGGAAGTATGAATATTCTATCATTGATTCTAAATTGGAGTGTTCTTATTCTTAGATTGCTACCATTATTTTTTTGGGATTGTATGTATCTCTGATGTCTCATACTTTTTGTTTGAACAAACTACCCACCTTTCATCTTAGCTTTACATGTATAAGTAACTCTATTTTAGTTTCCGCATAAATATATATCACTATAGGCATGCCTATTGAATTTTTGCTTTCACTAACTCTATTTTAGTTTTCGCATAAAGATCTGTTACTATAGGCACGCCTAAAGAATTTTTGCTTGACTAGTAAATACTTGCAAATACTTCTTTCATGTACTTTTTTTTTTTTTTTTTCACTTTCAAACTATAAAGGCACGTGTAATAAAAATAAGCCTCGATCCATTTTGGAATGAAAAACTTAATTTTTTTTTCTAAAATTTATTGCTAAAATATAATGTCATTTTAAATTTTAATTTAATTAAAAATGAAAACGAGAAATTTTAATGTATATATAGTATCAATTTAATTAAAAATGAAAACGAGAAATTTTAATGTATATAGTATCAAGTGTAATTTAGAAAGAGATATTTTTTTTATATATAAATAATTTTAAATTTTAGGTGTAATTTAAATTTAAAAAAGAGATTTTTTATATAAATATTTTTAAATTTTAGGTCTAAAAGAATTCGTCTAGTCATTGATTTTACTTATATTTTTCATTTACAATATCAATGTTTATATTATTATAATATTTGTTTAACATATCATCATCAATATAATATTATTATAATATTTAATTAACATATGGTTATTTATATTAATATAATACTACAAATATTGATATGATTTGCTATACACTAATTAATTATATAAATCAAACAATAAATTATATAATGTATTAAAAATAATAACATTCATAACATATATTTATATTATTTATTTATAAAATAAACTATATAATATAATAATGATTATATAATATTTTAGTAATAATATAAATAAAAGTTGATAGTTCCTCTTAACATGAGGTAAAACTACAACATGGTATACTATCCTAACATCACGTATAGTGCTAGGTCGAGGTGGATACTTGATTCCACATGACCTTTATCTAGTCTTGATGATGATGGATCGCATGGGATACTTGATATCTTGGGGATATTATAGGGGGATGAAACCACCATTCTGCTACTAGAGTAAGACCTAAAACCACTTATTAGTTGCAAAGAGATCATTTTCATTGGACATAAAGAAACAATTTAACGACCTAAGAAGGAGTGAAAGTCTATCCCCTTATGGACCACCAACATATTATTTCAAGTGACATAGTTTTCCTTAAATAATGGTAACGACTTAGTCCACATTCATAAATAGTAGGCAATGATGATTTTCTTCATTGTTGATCGATAACTAAGTTATGATAGGTTTTTCCACATTCTTGAACACAAAAAAAAAACATACCATAACATAGCATAAGTTGATAGTATAATTGTAATGATAATTGATAATAATTATATTATTTTGTATGTGTAATATGTTATATATTTCCCCTAGATGGGGTGACACGTAGCATAGGGGAGGCCACGTAGCCCCCATGCAATCCTCCATCCTCTATGTGCGCTTATGGTCGTCCTCCATCTGTGTGTGTTTATGGCCTCATTCTCGGATGGAGGACGACCATAAACGCACACAGAGGATGGAGGGACAACTCCCCCATGCAGGTTTAATGGCGCCCTCACTGAGTCATGGCAGGGGGATGACAACATGTACGGGAGGACGCTGCGTGGTCTTATAAACCCCTCAGATATTACTCCAGGTTGGCCATGGAATTCATCATTCTGTTTCTTTGCTTTGTTGAGGCTCTACTCTACTCATCTATTCGGCTCTAGGCCTCTCATATTTCTCTGGCCTCATTCTTAGATTTATCTGGCCTCCAGGCTTTGTCATGCCGCGTGAGAGAGGGAAACCCAGGAGGGGACCCTCCTGGTACTATTATGTGGCAAGGTAGAGACACCTGCACGAATTGGAGAAATCTTCCTCGATAGCTCGAACACAACAAATCAAGAAGCCGACTACGCCTCCAATGGCCTACGTGGAGGAGGAAATCCTGGAGGAACCAATTCAGGTTCCACCTGACTCCCTCCTCTACATGGTCCTGGATTCCTAGGATAGACCCAACACCAACATTGCAACAATGGATACAGAGACAGCCATGGAGGGAGCCACTTGCATAGTCTAGGAGGAAATCCCCCCAAAGGATTGCCCAACTAGGCCTCTTTTGCTCAACCCAGACATGGAATGTGACCAGAGTCCGCCCAATCTCCTCACTCTGGAGCACTTGGAGCTCATCTTTGAGATGAGGAGATATATTATGGAGCAAATCCACTTGCACACCCTTCTTAGTAGCATAATCGACATGTTGTTCGATGCCTTCTCGAATGCGTCGGTCAATTAGAGATGCCTGACCTACACGCAACCCTTCGCACTCACTCCTGGAGAAAACACTCCTCATGACGACTCTCCAGATGGAAGGTTCCACTGTTCAAACAACCCTCCTAATGTTTAAAGTTTCTCAACTCTCTATGCTTCATTTTCACAAAAAAAGGGTTTTTTTCTTGTCTTCCTGCTCAGGATTTCTGTTTAGTTTGAATTATCATTTTTTGAATGCATGTCTATAAATAACTGTCAACATCATCAACTGCCACTTGCTCTGGTTTCCAACCGTATTGCGGAGCAAGTGGCAGATGCTACTTTTGGACATAAGTATAAAAGGTTTCCACCTGTTTCGGTTTCCACTAGTTTGGCGGAACATGTGGCAAGCCTGTGAAATAGATAAATTTTGTACAGTGACAAAGGATTAATCAAACACCACTTTTTATTTACAAAAAAAAATGTTATATATTTGATATAATATATGATAAAATTAATATTAACATCATATTTTATTAAGAAAAAATGACAAAATATATTATTAAAGATAACATCCATTAATATATATAATTTGATATCAATCTTTATATACATTACATTACATATTGATATTAATATATCAAATGCTAATTAAAAATATTAATTATTTTTTTTAACAAAAACTGGTGGATAATATATTAATAAAAAAAATTTGTAGCCGAAGCACGCTGAGGAGTACAAAAAGTTCCAAAATATGCCCATAAGCAAGACAAAAAGTGCTTGCTCAGCTCTAGACTAGTCCTCTGTATCTTACTAGATGTTTGATCTCCACAAGGAGTAATGACATTGCAAAATTTGGTAGTGACTATTCTGTAAAAGATGCCTAATATACAAATATATTTAAATAAAATTGGTTACCTAGTGTGGAGTGATTTGGAGTGTCTTTTTCTTCCTTTTCAATGTCCTGTACAAGCATGTTCAAGTCTAGAAGAAGTTGTTCAACTGGTCGGGAAGATCCACTGGTTGAGGGAACTACTTCAATTTCCATGGGAACTGGTGCAACCTGCTCTTGCAGGATTTCCACATGAGATCAAATGGCATCCACCTCATCGTGTCACTGCCTCATGGCCGTCCAATGCTAGTTGAGAATGTCCAGAATTAAAGAGACCTCTATGGACAATCCATGGAAGGTTATTTGGAGTTGTTGAAGTGACTTCCAAAGATATTAGTTAGTTTCCATTTGATCCCGAGGCTTATTTCTATCTCGAGGAATTTGGGCCAAAGATAGTAGAGCAAGATGAAAAAATCTATTTAAGGGATCTGATGCCAAACCATAATTCCTCGAACAACAATTCCATATTCTCTCGATGAGAAATTCTGATTGCTACTCGAACACGTCCTTGCAGTGAATGAGGAGAGAAATACTAACAGACTAAGCACCACAAATTCCTATGGAAAACTTCTGAGAGATCCCAGTTTCAAGATGGTGAGAAAGACCAACAGATTAGGCATCACAAACTCCCCCTACAAACCATTGAGACACCCAAGGTCTGAGACTTCCTCCAATGAACCAATATATCATGTCTAGGTTATTTTTCTTCATGCACCTGCTTGTAATCCTTTTCACCAATGTCTTTAGGAAGGAGAAGATCCTTCCAGTGAGCACTTGAATCCACTAGATTCCTACGCACTCCTCAAACAACCAAATAGAGTCTGGGCCCAAAATTCCTTTGTTCGAATGAATTCCAATGTTTCGTTCCTCCAGGTAATCTACACAAGAATGACACTTGAA
The DNA here is from genome assembly GCA_010110895.2 of Picea sitchensis. Lineage (NCBI taxonomy): Eukaryota > Viridiplantae > Streptophyta > Pinopsida > Pinales > Pinaceae > Picea > Picea sitchensis. The sequence continues at coordinate 20,788 of SNQJ01S0072631.1, forward strand.
AGGGAATATCTCGCACACTCTGATTAATCCATGAATTCTATACAGGGGATAAACACAAGAACAACTCTTGAAAGGGTAGATATTGCACACTCCGAGTATTCCAAAAATCACCATAATGGCAATTAGATGACCTGATTGTTCGATCAATTCACTGAACCCTAGATCCATCTATTCAACTAATTCCCACATGTTTTGAAGAGTTGCCGATATAACTATATTGTTGTATGCAGAGTGCAATATCCCACCATGTTCGTGTGCATAGTGTGGTGAATATCAAGTTGATCCCAACTTGATATCCCATGTGCGACAGGGGAGATCGCTAATGAGAAGACAACTTGTTTCCTGCTTAGGTGTGACACCCAAATTATGGTATTAGGTGGTGGGATCATATCTTGTTGATCCTGGTAGTCCCTTTTGGGATCGAAGTGACCAGTTTGGCTTGTGAATTAGCCAACCTATTATTTTCTCTCATGACACGACTAAATGAGATTTTAGGAATACCTTTTATGACATGTCTTATTTTTTTGACAATATTCCCAATTGAGCATCCCTTGGAAGGGTCCCTTCGATCATGCTTCTTATGGTGTCCATAGAGTCTCCTAAAATGACGAGTTGTTATACAAGATTTTCCTTGACTAACTGAACACCTTGGAGGAGGCCATATTATTCCATTTGATTATTAATTATAGTGCCTAGATTCCATGTGAAACTTTTCTCTATATTCCTCCTAGGGTCAAGAATGACCTCTCCCACACCTACCACCCAAGAATTAAAAATATTAATTATTAATATCAATAAATATTATTAATAATATATTAATCTTTCTTAATAATCTCAAACTTATAATTTTATAATTAAAATATATGAACGATATATATAACGATTTCTACTATATAGCAATGCATGCGTACTCTTATATATAAGATTATTATATACATATATTGTATATATTTAATATTTAAATTTTGATATATAATTATAGCATTTTAATATTGGACATTAAAGTTTAACATTTGAAGGTTAGAAGGACATTAAAGTTTGACTACTAGGTTAGAAACTATAATAAATGTATAAGAATGATATTTCTAATGTGTAACGGTATTGAAGTTTGAGGTTTGAGTATTGTGTTGTGATAGCTAAAACGATATTATAAATATTTTAGTGTCATAATGTGATATAATATTGAAGTTAACCACTTCATGTCATAATGAAACATAATTATGGATGAACTCCACCATACAACCATAACCATTAAGTAATAT
>SNQJ01S0072631.1:37943-54779 GCA_010110895.2 Picea sitchensis
TAACCAATGAGGAACATATCAAGTCAACATAAGTCAACCAAGATGATCATCACAATATATATAACCTTTTAATGTCAAAAAATGTGGTTGACCACTTTATGCCACAATGTGACATAACCCTTTGTGAATGCCATAGTGCAATGTAACCATCGATATTGACTATATCAATTCAACATAAGTTAGCCAAGATGAATGTTACAATGTGACATAACCATTAAGGAATGTCTTAATCCAAGATAATGCTTGAGGAATATCACAATGGGACATAACCCTTGATGAATGTTTTAATGCAACATAACCATGGAGAAACATCACAATCCAACATAACCCTTAAGGAATATCATAATCCAATGCAACCCTTAAGGAATGTTAAAATGAAACATAACCATTGAGGAAATAACAAGTTGGCATAAGACAACCAAGATAAAATCTCAACCATTGACCTTTCTACTTATGCATATGATGGTCCATATTCAGAATCAAGTTAAGGATGGACTTTAAACATTCTCAACCATAGTCAACCATCTTCAACCAAAGTTAAGAATATTAAAAAAATTATCTACCAAAGTGAACCATAGTGAAACATGATCTAGCATAGAGAACCATAGTCGTCGTCGTTCAATTGTAGTAAACCATGCTTAAACATGGTCAACTAGTCAAACATGATCAACCATGGTTAATAATGGTAAAATGAAATCAACCAAGGTCAAACATAATCAACCATGGTCAAACCTTTGTCAAACATGGCGAACCACCATAAACCATTGTCAAACATGGTCAACCATGGTGAACCATAGTCAACAATGGTTAAACATGGTAAAACATAGACAAACATGGTCAACCATAGTAAACCATGGTCAAACATGGTCAACCATAGTTAGTCATAGTTAATCATATTCAAACATGGTTAACCATGTTCAACCATGTCCAACCATAGGAAACCATGGTAAAACATGGTCAACCATGGTCAAACTGTTGGGTTGGTATATTCTTTGCAGTGAAAGTCTAGTCGAGGTGGATCAATAGCAAGTTGAAGGTGGAGGTTAGTCGACCGGGTAAAGTCAAAGTCGAAGGTTGAGACAGTTCGACATGGTAAAGGCATCGACAACAAGTCGAAGAGCCAACAAGAGGTTTACATGTGGGTGTGTGGCAACCGACTGAAGACCAAATGAAGGATGACTGGTAGTTGATTGGTAATACGACTTGGTAGTCGACTGTAACAAAATCCTGAGATTTGTGAGATTTGTAAGCAATGATCTACATGGATCTGTAACCTTTTTTTGGGTGCTATTTATTTAGGGGTTTTCCTGCTATAAAGCGTATCAAGAGGTGTGTTGTAAGGCCATAAAGGCTAATATTGAATCTTTATATGATGAATGACTTATTGCCAAGAGTATGTAATTTAGAGGTTGTTGGTCATGAAAATGTAAGCCGAATTGTCTACAGGATTGTTCCTGTGTAAGGAAGAGGGTATGATGTCGATTTTATCTTAGGTGTGGACCAAGGTTAGACATGTAACCTTTTATTTTGAATGAATAAGACAACAATGAGAAAAACACTCAAGGAATGTTGGTTTTCCCTCTTTGGGTTTCTAGGGTAAAATCTCTATGTATTGTGTGATTGTTGTGTCATTTACTTTCTTGACTAAATCTTTCTTCCTCTCTTCTGCTAGATTTAGTGTGGATGTGTGTCTCATTTCCTCACATGTGGTATCCGAGCTTAGTTAATATTTGACGTGTGGTATCAGATATTTATTTACCAATATTGAATCTGAGAGCTAAACCCTAGGTAAAGTAAGAGTTGTAAGCCATAAATTGTGTTAAATATCATGGTAAATAATGGCGAGGAGTCCGAGAATAGAAATCAAAAAATTCAATGGCCATAATTTTGATATTTGGAAGCTTAAAATTGAATATCTTCTTGTAGATCGAGAACAATGGACAACGATCTGTCTAGGTACCCAGCTGACAGGCATGTCGACAGAATAATGAGAGAAACTAGAAAGAAGAGCAAGAAGTATGATTCAACTTTGTCTTGTAGATTCGATATTGTTGAATGTATCAAGTGAAGATTCAACCAAGAAACTATGGGACAAGTTGGGAAGCTTATACCAATTAAAATCTCTGGTAAATAAGGTGTTTCTCAGAAAGAAATTGTATCTTCTAAGAATGAGTGATGGCGGTTCGGTGACTAGGCATTTAAATGCGTTTAATACCATTTTAATCCAGTTATCATCTGTGGATATTAAAATCATTGAGGAGGATAATTCTATTATCCTATTATGTTATTTTCCAGGCTCCCGGGATAGCTTAGTCATGGATATAGGGAGTAATAAAACCACACTAGCACTAGAATATGTGGTTGCATCTCTACTATCAGAAGAAATGAGAATAAAGAACATGGAAGGATCAACCAAATATTCTTTAACGGTGAGAGGTCGACCAGTTGACAGAGATAAAGGAAAATTATCTGGTAGAATGTCTAAGTCAAAGGGCAGATATAAATCCCCAGTTCGGTCAACGTAAATATGTTGGAAATGCGATAAAGATGGGCATTACAAAAATGATCGCAAGTCGAGGGCGATGGAAGTCAGTATAGGATCTGATGAGAAGTATTCAACTGAGAGAAAGACGACTCCAGATAAAGGAGGCACTATGTAGCTGGCATCGACTTATACACAGTTGGATCAAGATGTTTGGTTGATCGACTCAGGAGCATCCTATCGTATGACACCTCATAGAGAATGGTTCTATGAGTATGAACTATATGATGGAGGTGTTTTGTTCTTTGGGGATGACTCGACAACCAAAATTATTGGACGAGGAAGAGTTCAATTGATACTGCATGATGGGAGGAAACGAACCCTTCCAGGTATGCTACACATTTCAGGTTTGGAAAGAAAACTGATGTCTATAAACAACACGAGTGATGCTAGAGTTCACACTCTATTTTAGAAGGATTCGTGCAATATGGTTAGAGGTGTGATGGCCTTAATGAAAGGAGTTCAGATTGGAACCTTATACAATTTTGTAGGAGGTGTCGATTTGACTGGATGTAATAACATTGCTATTCCTGAAGTCAACTCGACTTTGAATTGACTCGACTCAACTCAAGCTGAGTCGATTCAAACCGACTCGACAAGTAATCATAAATTCTACCCAACCATGCTATGACATGAGAGGATGGGACACATGGGAGAAAACAGACTTCGATCTATGCACAATAAAGGTATGGTCGAAGAATTTCTAGAGTGTAATTTATAAGTCAACTTTTGTGAACATTGTATAAATGGAAAACAAAGTCGGGTGAGGTTACCATCTGGAACGACAATGGAAAATGGGATTCTAGAGTTGGTCCATAGTGATGTGTTTGGCCCTATTACAGTTCCTTCACTTGGTGTATCCCTGTATTATGTCTCCTTCATAGATGAATTTTCTAGGAAGACATGGATATATTTCATGAGGAAGAAATCATAGGTTTTCGAGAAATTCAAAGAGTTTAAATCTCTTGTAGAAAACTAGACAGATAAGAAGATTAAGGTGCTGAGAACTGACAATGGTGGTGAATTCTGTGGAAAATAATTTGATCAGTTCTACAAGAAGTGTGGTATAGCACACCAAACTATCACACCATATACCCCAAAACAAAATGGATTTGTCGAGAGAATGAACAAAACGTTGATGGACAAGGAAAGGAGCATGCTTAGTGGTGCTGGGATCGCACAAGAATTCTGGGTGGAGGCAGTCGACACTGGAAAATATCTATTCAATATGTCTCCTTCGTCAATGCTAGTTGACATGACTCCAAATGAGGTATGGTCGGGTAAGAAGCCTTCGGTTTCACATATCAAAGTATTTGGGTTTGATGCATTTGTGCATGTTCCCAAGGAAAGGAGGAGCAAGCTGGAGAAGAAGGAAGTCAAATGTATTTTCATTGGATACAAAGAAGGAATGAAAGGATATAATCTCTAGGATATTGCATCAAGTTTAATAGTGTACAGTCAAGATGTGGTCTTCAAAGAATTTGTAAGTAAGTCTGATCCTGAGGAAATTGTTTCGATCGAGAATAATTCTGAAACGATGTTGTTTGAACTGAGGAATGAAGAATATGATTCATATGAGTCGACTAAATCAGAATAAGAGGTGGAACAACTGACTTCGGTTTTAAGGAGGCCAGAAAGAGTAATAAAACAAATTGAAAGGTATATTCCACCTAACTTTTGTTCCACATTCATTTTAACTGCCACCGACAATGAGCCCAATTCAGTTTGGGAGGCAGTCGACTTAGTAGAGGGAAAAATCTGGAAGGACATCATGGTTAAAAAGATGGAATCCTTGCACAAGAATGACATGGGACTTATTCAAGTTTCCTAGTGGAAGAAAGCATGTCAATAGAAAATGGGTATTCAATAAGAAGATGAATGCAACAGGTCAAGTCGAGAAATTCAAATCTCGACTGGTAGTGAAAGGATATTCCCAAGTCGAAGGAGTCGACTTTGGTGAGATTTTTTCCCCTATTGCAAAATTAACTTCCACCAGAGTACTAATGTCTCTGGTCGCAACATTTGATCTGGAAATAGAACAGATGGATGTGAAGAAAACATTCCTATATGGGGACCTGGAAGAGGAAATCTACATGAAACAACCTGAAGGATTTGTAGTAAAGGGAAATAAATATTTGGGGTGTAAACTGAAAAGATCCCTTTATGGTATAGAGAAATCACCAAGGATGTGGTACCAAAATTTCGACACATACGTCCTTAGTTTGGGATTTGTGAGAAGCAAAGATGATCACTACATATATTCCAAATACGAAGGTGGACGATTCATATATGTAGCTTTGTATGTCAATGACATGTTGTTGATTGTAAACAACATAGACGCAATAAAGGTAGTGAAGAAAGAAATATCCTCCAATTTCGACATGAAGGATCTCAGTGCAACTAACTTCATTATGGGAATGGAGATTAAGAGAGACAGAGGAGATATAAATCTTTGATTAAACCAGACGAAGTATATTGAATTTTTTTTGAAACATTTCAACATGCGGGATTGCAAACTAGTGAAAGTGCCAATTCCTATGGGAGCAAGGCTAGCTGCTAAATAGTGTCTAAAGACACAGAAATAAATAAAAATAGAGGACATGACATGTGTTCCCTATGCAATTTTTGTGGGTAGTCTAATTTATGCGATGGTTTTCACTCGACCATACATTTCCCATGCAATCATTAGTAAATTTGGGTCATTTTGCAATGACCATTTTGACGCTCTTGCGACGTTATGTCGTAGATATTGAGATGAATATTGGGCCCCTAAAACGTCGCTTCACATGTCGTGGAAAGTGCGATGAACCTGGGATAACATCACAAGAGCAACGGCCCAAGGAAGTCGTCGCAAGAGAGACGACCGACAGTGCTTGTCACATGAGAGACGATCAACGATGATCGTCGCAAAAATGACAACCGAGGAATATTGTTGCAAGAGAGATGACCAGAGTAGGTCTTAGGATGAAATATTCAAGAATAAGGTATCATCGACGATAACGATAGTTCGTCGCTCTTGCAATGACCCTAGTAGTTCTTGCGACGAACTATCAATACTATCGACGATCCCTTTCATTGCAAGAGAAACAACTTATTCTATTTTCTGCAATGAACAAGTCGTCATAAGAGATATGAAGTGTCAATAGTTGCGATGAATTATCAATACTATCGACAATCCTCTTCGTCGCAAGAGAAATGACCTATCTTGGTTTCTACGATGAATAATTTGTTGCAAGAGAGATGAAGTGTCGATAGTTGTGACGAGCTATTCATACTATCGACGATCCTCTTCGTCGCAAGAGAAACGACCTATCATAGTTTCTACAACGAACAATTTGTCACAAGAGCGAAAAAATATATCTATTTAAAAAAATATTAATGAATATTAATGCAAGAATGAGGTGCGTGGATGTTGGTATGGTCATTCTTTGCAAATATTCCATATGATCATCAACTTTGTACAACTCTAGGAGGTATTATGGGCGGAATTCATTTTGCATAGATAGGATAACATTGGATCTATTCCAACATAACATATCCAAAAATGGGAAATGACTTCTATACATGTCTCCATTGAAGTCTTATAGAAATGAAGCAAGATTGTGAATAATATGAATAAGCAACCCCATACATCATAGTAGAAAATCTTAAAATTGAACAACAAGTGAGCAATAAGAATGTATTCTTGCGAGAGGGATCCATCTACTGCCATTGCAAAAGTATTTGATTCATGCAAAAGTGTGTGCTTCTTCAATTAAATGCTTGTATAGTTTGATTCCATAGAATTGAATATGAAAACCACTATGGAAGAAGTAGCACTAAAGCGTAATGAAGGCCAAAGAACAATATCTCTACATGATAGCAAGGAAAAATAATTGAAACAAGCATATCATGTTTTTGAAATATTTGGAGAAGGCACAAATGTCAAGCCATTGAAAATTGTTTATTTAAGAAGGGATTTGAGGGGATCAAACAAAATTACAATAGTCTATTCAAATTTTCTATTACTTTAATTTTCTTCTTGCTATTACATTTTTTTTGACAATGTTCTTTTCCATGTATTCTTTTTGAAAATATTTTTTATATGGTCAATTTTGAGGCTAGCCTATTACAATGAAAATCACAAGAAACTTGTAAATAGAGATCAAAAGTAGACATAAACACAACTTCAATGAATATTTCAAGTTTTTACGAGGGAAAAACTCTCTATGGCCAAGGGTAAACCACAATAGACAGGTATGACTGCAGAAATCAACTCAATTCCAACATATTCTATATAAACTAATGTGCACGATAAGAAAGAGGCCTACCTCAATCCAACGTTTGATGATGTTCCACCATTGAGCACTTCGACCCAAAGCTTTATACCTGCAATAAGTTCTTAACAAACGATCAAAGAAAGTATATAATGATGATATAAAGGGGTTAGCACATCAGATAGCATAATCCATTAATGAACATTACAAACATGCCCATAGATAATAATCATACATTTGCAATATACCAATAGGACGGGAAAAGAGTATTTCTATTAATAATTGATCAACAGAAGTGAAAAAATTACAGACTTCCGTGTCGACACGGTTTGAAACCAAGAAACCAAGTTCCTTCCAATTGGGCCTCTACCACTTCAATCCTCCACCAAAGGCAAACTCATAGAAGAGAGTCAATGAGGTTCTCTCAACAATAGGGAAAGAGCTTGGGGGATGAACACTGTGTTCAGAGTTGAGGGACAAAGGGATGCAGACTCAATATGAAGTAATTTCTCCAGAGTAACTTTTCTCTCAAAGTTGAATGCTTTCTCCTTGTTTTCCATATCTCAGAATTGTGCTTTTATAGCCTTCAACATGAAACTGAAGGGCTGAGTCAGAACGTTTCCAGTATATGGAAGGCCAAGTATCAGAGATCTCCTGTCGTGACATGGGAACCCAACTTCATTTTTGTATTTTCTGGAAGAAATCTTGATGTATGCGGGCTGTAGTGGAACAACCAACGTATACGCATCTTGCATAGCTGATAGGGAGCGTATATGTGGAAAAATGTATATTTTTGGCTCTAGATTCATCAAAAAAGGATGACAAGTCTGCATAGGGAAATGGAAAAAGGCCCTCTGTGCAATATATAAATGGTGAGGCAAATCTTGCTATAACACAAGTCAACTGAAGGATGTCAAACAATCAATGTTTGAGAAAAAAAAGATAAAACTGATAGCACCAAGGAAAAATAAACTTGGCAAAGTGGAAACTAGAGCCATGAAAATTGTCTATGCATATGCCAATGCACATTAAAAACACATTATGTAAATAGTAATAGTACATATTCCATAATCAATCACACTCGATATACTAGTACTCTAAGCTGATACAATGGATTTACTAGTACAGATCCCATGTGCTTCTCTTATTCCTTACCAGTCATTGAGCTATCGCGTTCTTCTACTCGGAAGTGGTATCTATATCTAATTCATTTCAAATACTCTATTGCATAATTATGGTTATTCTTATACTATGATATCCATGGGATTACTTATACACAACCACAAAAAACCAGGTTGAAGTATTAGATTAGCTGTGTGAATCATATGATATGATGAACTAAAGGGAATCACATATGCTACATACTTGGGTGTGGTTCATTAGATAGAATGAATGGCCCCATAGTGGCCCACAAATGATGGTAATGTAAAAATAAATAAATAAAAGGAACCTTAAGAAGTCATAAAAAGAAGAAAAAAGACAAGACATACCTGATCTTTGATATTCTAATGTGTATCATTGCATTGATACAACATCTAGAGCATATGAAAATGCGCGAAATGCATACTATAGTAAATAAAAACAAAAGTATATTTAGTTTTTAGTAAAAACCAAAAAATACTTTTAAGACATGTCCGACAAGATTGCAAATAGTAAACACCATTGATATTATTTTATGTAAAATCTATATGAGAGGAGATTAAATAGTGACACACACACACATCTCAGATACGATGGCCTGAATAAGCTCCTCTTGGTTTCGAAAATAATTTGTTGGAGTCATTTGATCTTGGAGCAAACCTCCCTCGACCTGAAGGAGCAACAACAAAGTCAACATTGACTATGTTGTTGCTCCGTTGGATCGAGATAGGTTTTCTCCAAGAGTAGACAACTCCAATGAATTTTTATCTACTGAACATGGCCAATCACATGAAGGTGGAATCTGCTATGGCCCCTCGCCCCCCCTCGGATCACTCTCAATTCCCCAATACCCAATATATATTCTACTAAAAAATATGCATTAAAAATATTCAAAATTGATAAAAAGTGATTGTAAAGCAATAAATGAGGTTTATCATTCAAAGGCATATGTCATAGTTTTTTTTTTACAAATGATATTTATCATTCCAAATATGTTACAAATATACTAGCTGTATAATGTACATCTATCTGTCTTATAAAATTATTATACAACATCAATTTATTTTAGTCTTCTTTTGTGTTTTCCAGTTTTGAAGTAATTCATCCATCTTCGTGTCTTCGTTTACTAGGTTCTCTTCAACAACTAATGTTGCCTCAATCCTTTCACGTTGAGCATGCCTGGTCTCGTACCCATGACGTGGAGGCTGCTATGAGGTCCATCACCTACAAATTTTTTTTTATTAAATTTATATGGCTAATTTTTAAATATCATTGAAGTAGTTCATTAATATTAAAAAAAAACCCTACAATGTAATTATTTACCTTGTCCACTAGTCGACACCGTTGGAATGTCTACCCTATTCTCCTGATCTTCAGGTCGAGGAGGCTCAACTATGATATTATATGCCATTGAAATGAAAAACTTTATAACGACAAAACCGTAAATGTATAAGTAATAAAAATTAGAAGTACAAAATTTATAAGTACAAAATTATTATGTATATGATTAATATACAACCATTTTACCATCGTGGGTCTTAGTCATAGGAACATCTTGGGGCTGCACTCCACTGGGATGGGGCTACTGGGGAGCACCACGATCTTCTAGCTGTGCTGCACTATCAACGCTCTGTTGTTCAGTACTAATGGTTTCGTTGATAGTGCTGCTCCCTTAATTAAAACAAAGTAAGACATTAAAGTTATGGACGATATCAAACATTTATGTATTTTATAAGTAATGAAAGGTTAATGTGAACTAATTTTTATTTACCTTATCCCGCAAACTAGATCTTGGGATCTGCCCCATGATTTTCCTATGATCAACCACAAATTTAGCCATACTTATAACCAAGTTGGATGCCTTCCTTCGTGGTTTCAGTTCTGAATTCGTCGCCCTGCATTGCATAAGTGCATGCTTTTTTAATGTTTTTGGATGCAATTACCTGAAAGTTGTAAGGAGATACAAATAATATTCTTAAGATGTTTGGGTACTTACGATTCGTGACTGTAACCTCGAGTAGCCTCCTTGACCTAGCTTGTGTTGGCCATGTTTGGAAATCATTTCTTTGGTTTCCTTCGAAGTGTCAGGAAACCTATCATCAAAATTCAAGTATGTTATATACCACACTTTTATTTAGATCTAAAGAAAATTAAAGGTGTTGAAATCAAAATATTGCGATTTACCTTAGGGTACCGGTTATTTTTTCTCCTGATTTTTTCAATATCTTTTCTTTTGCATCATAAATGATCACCTTACACTCCCTCTTTGGAATCGAGGGAGGACACTCATACCTAGGATTTCCTGCTAAGCTTCATCTATAAACATACTGCGTATATTTTAAATATTCGCTCGCTGCAAAGGTGACTGTTTTTTTATTGAACGTGTCTACTCCAAAGAGGCCTTCGAGATAATCCATAAGTTCTTTTTTGAGGTTGGAATTCTGGAAATTCCACCTCATGCGTAAGGTTTACCTAAAAATAAACAAGGCCTTGCTCTCCAAGTGCCTATAAAAATGGTCGTTTCCTACACACAAAAAGATATGATCATTAATTTAAAAATAATAATCTAGATGATTTGTGTATGAGATGGACAACATGAAACAGTTAAAACATGATAAACTACTTGGGAGTCTTATTTGTTTTAATGGAATTCCATTATCGTTGACAAAAAATGTGCACAGAAGGGTCTTTGTGCTGGTCACACATCTAGCTCCAGGAAATGAAACCATGTCAACCACATCATTAGCCTCATCTCTTTCACCACCTCTAGAGTCTGACCACTGTGTGGATGCCTGGCAGTGCGTGCCATGACTCCTATTTAAATTGGGTGTGGAAGATGGAGAAGTAAACAATACTCTAGCAGTTGTATGATAGCCTATCAGGACTCTGTGGCGTCTCTACAATGCCACTACTACCAACACCGGGCTGAACATGCTCCAAAAATATCTTTAATTTTTTTTTCGTGAGATAATGTAAAAGTTAAAAAAATAGACTTTCATAATTGACCATATGAGTACATTAAAAAAAACACTTTAAATTATGGTTATTACCTTATATGTGTTAATATGTGACATAAGGAGATTGATCCTTTCTATGACGTCAGGAGTTTGATCTGGATGGTCTAACAAGCTATCAAGTTCCTTGTTCACTTTAATGATATTTTTTTTTATTAATACCATCAGATCAGGGGATGAATACGACCCCTCCTCATCGGTGGAATCATGATCAACATGGCATGCCAACTACATATAATTTCAACAAAATCAATGTTATTTCAGTTATATGAACAAATGAAATAACCGATCGCTACACAAATAAAATTATATAAACAAATAATAAAATTCACGTAAAACGAAAGTCAAATTTGATAATCATTTGCATGTTCTGCGGCTGTCCCTTTTCCACGATCATCCTGCCACATTATAATATAATTAGAACCCCCAAATATTTAAAACATTGTTAATGATAACAAAAAAACTGATTTCCACCCAAATAAAATCAACCTCAACGATCAACCTCCCACATTATTATAAAATTGGGACCGTGAAATATTTAAAACATTGTTAAAGATAAAAAAATATAATGCAATAAGTAGAGGTTGCTTAAATAGGTGTTGCATAAGTACCCACACACTATTATTCGATGTTTCTATTCGATTCAAATGGTAATCCACTAATAACTCTTCCCTATGAGCTATCTTTTTTATTGCACATAGGACTATCTGATTCTCTTCGCGTCCCTCATATATGAAATTCACTTGCTTGTTTGTTTTCCTAGGTTGTGTGTTGTTTATAAACCCTACGATATTGCTGAAATCTTTAGGCCTTCCATCAATATAGATATTCGCTCCCTTATTTTTATCGTTGTTTATTAGATGTATATAATTTGCGGCGAGTGCATATCTCCGCATACTTTGCATGTACCAGACCAGCCGAATCCAATCGTTATAATTGTAACATGGTCCAACATAGTCCATCAACTCAATTACTATATTGTAGTTTACAGTTATTCCATCCATGGAAAATAGCCCCTGGCCATGCAGGGAGGATGGTGCAATGCGATATGTCCTATTTTTGACAATGAAGTCAGTGTCTTACAGAGGCAGTTCCTTAGGTACCCATTTCTTCACCAGATGATTATATCTTAGTGGCACCTCTATGTCTCCTATTCTCTCATCAGCATAAGAGAATGATCCTCCTTCGGCAAGAAAAAATTCCATGCATCTATGGAATTTTCTTATGACTTTTTCACCTCTGGTCCTTGTTTGCGTATCATATCTACTAGATGTAGTCGCATTTACCTCTATTTGTCCTAAGCTTCCCTCACTCGAGGAAAAAAAATCTAACAGGTACCTTTTTGGTTGTACCTTCAGTTGCATGTGAACATGTTTTTAGTGAGTAGTCCATCCTCATCCTAGTTCCAATTTTTGAACTTTTTTTTTCTATATTCAAAGTTCTAAATAAATTTTTTATATCTTTAGTTTTGGATGGACAATTAGAGGGTTCAATTACATAAATTAGTAGGGGCACTCATGCATGTGGATTCCCAACTTAGTGAAGGGTATGAATATCTATGTGGGTTCATGTAACACAACCACGACGGGGTGTAAAAATTTTCGTTCTTCTTAAGAAAAACAATACCCTCATTCGGGGTCCCTATTCCATTCTGCTCTTCCAGAGATTTCCAACCACGATCTCCATTATCCGAAACGAGCTCAAAGTAGGAAGATATCCTCTCCCAATATATTTGGGTTCTTTCATCACTCCTATACTTGCATATGACCGTGGCTATGACCAGACGCCACGAAAACATGTGCCCAGAAGACCACCATGCAAAATCCTCCGGAGTGGAAAACCTCTGAAGTTCACGATCCGACGCCACATGTCCTCAGGTATTTTGACGACCCTGATTTATTTTAGGAATTTCGGGTTCGAGAGTTTCAAATGTTCCTACACCTTTTCCCTCTGAATTACTCTATACTTGGAGTTATAGATCAAGCACCACACATCCCTTGTGATCGACGGTTATGATCTTCTTTGGGACTTCGACGTTCGAGAGTTCTGAGCACTCCAACTCTTTTTCCTTCGAAGTGCTTCGTACCCGTAGTTCCAGATTAGGCGCCACATGTCCATCTAAATAAATGGATCGAGTCTACTTCAGGACTTCAGCATTCGAGAGTCCTAGATGCTCACACCACCTTTTCTCCCAGAGTGATTTCACCCGAAGTCAACGATCTATCGACACACATCTCTTTCAAATCGACAGTCACGATTTACTTTGGGAGTTCTCAACTCTCATGACCCCACCTTCCTCCAAAGTGGCTATCTTCCAAAATGGAAGATATTTTGACACCTATCCTCAGCTGACGGATGGCTCAGATGAACTCCGAATCTCCGACCTTCGGGAGTTCTTATTCAACACCTTCCCTTTTTCCCAGAGTGACTTTCTTCCAAAGTAAAGGATCTGACGACACCTGTCCCTTTATCTTGGACGACTCAGATCTACTTCATCTCTTCAGGCTTTAGGAGTGTCAACCTCCCCACACTCTCTTTCAGAGTGCGTACACCTAAAGTCGATGATTTGTTGACATGTGTCTCCCACAGATTAATAGCTGCAAATCACTTTGTCTCTTCGGGCTTCGGGAGTTTCCACTTGTCCACACTCGCTTTCTCCTGGAGTGCTTACACCCAAAGTTGACGATCTGTTGACGCGTGTCTCCCACATATCGACAGTTGTAAATCACTTCGGCTCTTCGGGCTTCGGGAGTTTCAACCTCTCCACACTCTCTTTCTCCCGGAGTGATTACACCCGAAGTCGAAGATCTATCGACACGTGTCATTTCTTTCAGATAGACGGTACAAAAGGACTCCATTAATCCATGAATTTCCAAAGGAACTCATGACTATCCACCTAGCAACTTTTCTAGGTATGACGGTCATGATCCGGCCAATACCGAGGTTTTGTGCACTCTTTATCAGAGAGTTCAACCTCCAGAATCTGAAAAGTATTCGCCCAACTTGGTCTAATCAGGGTCATTTATATTCCAGCCCGATGAGATCAACGTTGTTGGTGAATTGTGGGCCGCAAACTAGCACATCCGCTAATTTCACCTTCATTCTCCACAATGATTCCCCACCATAGATCTCCGTTCACAGATCGACGGTTCACCATGATTGCGGGGTCCAATCTCCGCAATCTGGGAAGTGCTCGCCCGAATCTGATCTAATCCTGGTCATTGATCTTCCAGACTGACGAGATCAACGACGTTGGTTGATTGTGGGCCATGAACTAGCATGCCCGCTAATTTCACCTTCACACTCCACAATGATTCCAAACCATCGATTTAATCGAGTGGCTGGTGTATGATTCGTTAACTCCAGTGGGTATTTGAGTTGATCTGATGACCGAGATGGATTTTCCTACCGATAAACGGCTTGCATCCATCTCCACTGTCAATTTCTTAAGTCATCTACGACTCTTGTTACTCGGGTAGTTGGGGTAACTTTAACTATCGTGAAATTTGACATCTCAGAGCTTCGAGCTCCCAAAATTCTGAAACCTTCATGAGATAACTCCTTTTAGTGTAGGGTTTCTAGACCCAGGTCACATGGACCTTCAGATGACTCTTGATCTATGAACTCTACCCTTAGTCGAGTTTTTGGTTAAGGATTTGGGCACGAGTTGAAAGTCTCTTAGACTACTGGTCTGAAGGAAACTCCTCCCTAACTCGCAGAACTTTAAGCTCTGAAACAGGGCAAGGTAAACTTGTGAGGTTACCAAAATGGTAGCAATGTCAAGAGGTTTGCTCCGACTCTGGAACTATGTTGTAATTCCGTGGGGAAACACCTTTGAGGAATTAAACTGGAGCATATGGAAAATCAAGCAGAAGCATAATTTCTCAAGGGAACAAATGCATACTCATAACTTAATCATTTCAATACAAAAACCATTTATAGAAATATAAATACACACATGCATCCATTATTTCCAATTCAAAGCACAAGGCCTGGAAACACTTATCAAAACCATAAGGTGTGATGGGACTGTTGAAAGGGGTGCTTGTTTCCACCCAACCATAGGCTATCACTCCTAATGGATTTACCACTAGCCACCCCCTAGATTAGACCACGATGCTTTGAGATTCAATCTCTTTCTTCTAGCTCAATGGAAGTTAGGGATGAAGGTTATTCTCCTTCTCCCAGTACAAAAATAGATAGGGATGAAGGTTACTCTCCTTCTCTCAACTTAGTCTCTATTTCTTGCGATCATAACTCACTTCATCTTTCAGTCCTTCCTCGAACCCGAGAGCTTAGGTTCTCGTCTCTGCACTCTTCGCAGATTTTCATCCCCTGACCCCCCATGCTTTCCTTTCTTTCTTTTTCTAAAAATATTGCATGTGGCCTGAATTATGAGTCCGTGGTTAGGTATGGAAGCCTTACAGATGGGCGGTCTACCCCATCCCCTCATTAAATCTTGAGGAGGTCTTCCCACCTACCCGTCTGACTGTAATTCATTCCTGGGTCAGAGGGTTGTTCTGATCCTGAGAAATTAAATCCAGCAAAGTACTGGTTCGGTGGAGGTTAACAAAACCATTCCTAGTCCCCTCCACCACCTTTTCCTAGCATTCATGGTCTCTCTTGGCACATCCCCTTTCTAGTAGTAATGCAACATGTATCCATTTTATATTAAAATAACAAAATTTACATTCATCAACATTTTATACAAAGGTCCATCAAATCAAACATTCACTACTAAATTTGAACGTTTTTTCGACGAAGTTTCGTCGGAATAGTTTCGTTGTTGCGACTACGATGATTTTTTTTTTCGTCAGAATCAATTCGTCGGTCTAGCGACCGGGAAAAGAAGCCTATTCACATTAGGGAAAAGTTACCATTCGTCGGTCCATCGACCAAGATTAGTCTCAAGCCTTGCTAGCATCTGTAAGGAAAACATAGCCTTGGTCACTCTAGCAACTATAATTAGTTGGTCTAGCGACGAATGTTAGTCGGTCTAACGACTAATATTAGTCACAAGAGTGACCAAGACAACCCTGACAAACTTAGTCAATAAACCACGGTTAGTCGGTAGAATGACGAAGATTAGTCGCTAGACCGACCAACCCTGAAGCTAAAACGGTCAAACAAAAGATGAATAGGTAGTCGCTAGAGCGACGAAGTTACATACTTTGTGACCAAATGGCTATACAAGCGATGAACCTGTTCGTCGCTAGAGAGACGAATGTTGGGTTTTTAAGAAAAAAAAAATATGCCATTCACACAGGAATAAGCCCAGACTAGCAAGCTACAGAAGCATACTTTCATTATGTACTTGGGAGATAGCACTGGAGTCAACCCCCTAATGGTCAATATCGGTGATCCAATTTACCTTGTTATTTCTAGATGTAAGCACCATTGTGATGAGTCTCAATACATGCTAGGGGATTTAATATCGAGCCTCAAATTGTGGAAGGTGAATCTAGAGCATTGGGTGGAGGAGTTTTCACAGCAGAAGACCTCCTTTATGAAGTAGTTTGGCACTATTAAATCGAAGGAATTCCTTTTAGATGTGGAAAATCAATGCCTAAGAGAAAAATCCAGGGAACAAGACGCTGAAATTTAGAAGCTACAACGACATGTAAAGAAGATGGAGCATGAGCAGTCACCCGGGTTGGCATTCTATAGGCACAATTACATTTAGAAGTCTTCAATGGGTTCACTCCCAATAAGAAATATGTCACTCAATGAGGACCACAAAATGGAGCATCCACATTGTCAATAGGCTTAGAGGTCAAATACTACCCATCCACCAACTAATGGAAGTGTTGAAACTAGAGTGCAAGGCCATGGAAATTTTCATGTTTTTATATAAATGATTTGTAGGGTAAAATTGTTTTTTTAG
>SNQJ01S0072632.1:37942-53103 GCA_010110895.2 Picea sitchensis
GGAAAAGAAAATGTCTATATATGAATATTCATAATTAATTAACTAAACTACAATTGTCTAAATAACATTGTTGAGCTAGATAATTGTAATTAAGGGATTTCACAAACATTTGATTGGGTTATTATCTTTTATAAAATGAATAGTCTTGTTGAATGGATTGAATGCATACAAATA
Source organism: Picea sitchensis (assembly GCA_010110895.2). Taxonomy (NCBI): domain Eukaryota; kingdom Viridiplantae; phylum Streptophyta; class Pinopsida; order Pinales; family Pinaceae; genus Picea; species Picea sitchensis. The sequence goes on from SNQJ01S0072632.1 coordinate 38,117, forward strand.
TTACTATAGAGACGATAGTTATTATTTTTAGTACATGCACGAGACTTCTATGTACTAGCTACACATGCATTTCTTACACATGTACACTAGAATGTATGAGTTTTCTTGGCTTACTTACTAATAACGTTGTTTATTGGATATGAATGTGAGAACCATGAGTCATTTCCCTTGTATCACAAAATACTTTAAACTTCGGGACGAAGTTTCCTACAGGCTGGGTGTATGTAACAACCCTAGTTAAATAATTAATTGTCATATTTAAATATTTGTTTAAAGTATATTAAGTTTAATTAATTAATTAATTAATTAATTGTGCTGATTAAATATTTGTTGAATGTATATTACTTTAATTAATTAAATTATCATAATTAAATATTGGTTTATGGGATATTGGTTTAATAAATTATTAAATTTTATGTTGGAAATATGAATAAATTTTTAATTATTATTTTGAATGGGTAGATGACCCATTAATGAAAAGGACATAATCTGGTTGACAATTAATGGAAGGATAAGGTGGGTGAAATTTAATGGAGGGATAAGGTGGGTGAAACTTAATGAAGGGAGAAGGAAGTGAATGAGAAAGGGGGGAAATGAGGATATGAGGGAGAAAAACACTCGAGGAAAGAGGACTTTTGGGGGAGCATTATTTTTCATATTGCAAGACTATATTGGAGCATACTTTTGGGAGATTGGAAGACTGTATTACTCGTTTTTTTCTAGAGAAGCTTGTTGTAGGATTGTTACAAGGGGGCACCTGTTAGTGGGAGTTTTGGGCTCAGGGGTCAGGAATCCTTACGGAATGCTGGAGCTAGGGAGCCAGAGAGTTGGAGAATAGCAATAACATCATTTAGAGGTATGTATTTTCATTATTCTGCTGTGTTATATAATTTATTAGGATATGCTCATAAATTTTAGTTATGTTGAATAATGAATAGTTATGAATAGTGATATGTTGAATAAGGAATTGTAAAGATGTTAGGATAGCATTTCTCTATCTAAATTTATGTTTTCTAAGATTCTTTGGAAGAGACCTTACATTTAAAAATTATTGTTAAAATTTATTTATTTTTAAATTTAATATAGAGTAAATTATTTTTTAATGTGAAAAAAGTATGCATATGGGTGAGGTATGAGTTGTGTGATAATTTTTAATCATTATGATTATTTTAAAAGATTATTAAAATTTAAAAATCTTAAAAAGTTTTAAAAAATTAACTCTATTATTACTCATAATCAAAATTGAATTATTCTTAATTTTTTAAAAGATTTAAACTCATTTTAAAGATGTAATTTAAAAAGCATTCTTAAAATTTATTAATTTATTGAATATTTTAAAAAATATATTAAAAGAAAATTGTATTTTCAAACCTTTTTTTTTACTCTAAAGTTATGTTTATTTAATAATCATTATAACTTAAATTTTAAATGATGATGGATGGAAATTATAATAAGTAATTAAAATTTAATGTCGATTACTTGTTTTTGGCATCTAAAAATTTAGAAGTATGGACAATTTTCACTGGTTTATATATATTTATTGATAGTATGTATCATTTCACAACATTAAACCTTTTTTTTCACACAAAAAAATTACAGTTTCCTTGTTATTCTATTAGAATCAAATAAGCTTTTTAATTTATATATAGAAAAAAGGTTTAACATATACTTTAAATTATTAATCACTTCAAAAATCTTGATAATTTAACATATACTTTAAATTAAACCTATCATATATATAAGTTTCACACATATAATACTATAGTCATATTACTGTATTTATCATTTTAAGTATTACTTTTAAAAAAAATATTAAAACACCTTATGAAATCCTTACTTGATTCTATGTATTATAAAGATGAATTATAATGATGAATTATGATAAACTTATCAATATAACAAAATCTAAAACTATAATTATAGTTTTGAGAATTATGATTCTAATCATTTAATTTTATAGATAAATTAACCATTTTTTTATTGTTATTATTTGTATTATTATTATTATTATTATTATTAAACTTTATAAATTATATTGTTATTATTTGTTTTATCATTATTATTATTACTTGACTTTATAAATTATAAATTTTTATGTAAAATAATAAATTTAAATTTCTTCATTAAATTTCTATATTTTGAGTAAAATTTATTTATTTTTATTTTATTAAAAATTAATATTTAAAAGTTAATTTATTTTAAAAAACATATTTTAAATTTGCTAAACTTAATCTAAATATTTTAGGGTTATTTTTTTACATTGATTTTGTTTAAAATCAAATTAAAATTTTAGAAAAATTATTAAAATTGCAAATTTTGGTAATTGAAGTTGTATATTACAAATTCCCTGTAATTTTATTTTTTTTAGAAAAATCAATAAATTTATACCTTTAACTATTTAAAGGCTATAAAATTAGGATTTCAACAACAATCACAATAACTTCTACAAAAATTTACCAATAAAAAACTTAGTATACACCCAAATTGATATATTTAATTTTCAATCAAAATATAACGGACTTAAAAAAAATTAAAAAGATTGGAGGGATATACTTTTACTTTTTTTTTGGGAAAAGGACCGAAATTGTATAACTTTAAAGTGAAATTAAGACTAGTCTTTTAATTTTCATCCGACTTGAACATTTCAAGTCAAACGTGTGATGTTTGGAGCTTTCTATATCATATTGACACCGCGGCGGAGGTTGCTTTCATGGACGCCAAGGAATTATTCTGTTAGACATGTGCTGACCGAACTTGAGGGAGATTAAATTTTTAATTTATAATAATCGAGAGTGAATAATGCTGCCGAGAATTTGCTGTTGCCCGCGTTGATATTTAATAACAACATCCTTAAAATTGGTTTGATGAGAGCAACCCAATAGAATATTGTTATTTTTCTCTTGCATCCACTAGGAAATCCGTTCGAACTTGTCTGAGATACGCGATAAGCCTATGGATTCTTTCCTATCCCGTTACCTGCCAAGCCTTATCAGTTGAAGACGCTATAAAAGACGAGGAGCTATTGAAACATCGTATAGAGCTTAATAGGTGTGGCTAACTGTGTCAGATTCGAATTCTTCGAAGGCAAATGGAAGCACGGCGGGGATTTGAGTTGGGTTTCTGTTTCGTCGTTTTGGTGAGCACATTATCAGCATGTGCTGCACAAGTGCAACCGGTGAAGCCGGGGAAATGGAAGGTTCTTGTCCAGAACGGTGGAGTTTCGGCCATGCACATGGCTGTTACTCATCTTAACACGGTCGTCATGTTCGACAGGACCGACTTCGGCCCTTCGCAGCTGATGCTCCCCAATAATCGATGCCGCGACGATCCGCAGGATCAGGCTCTGACTCACGACTGCTGGGCTCATTCCATCGAATATAACGTGCGCACCAACCAGGTCAGGCCACTCGAGATCCTCACCGATACCTGGTGTTCATCCGGTGCCTTCACCGCCAACGGGACGCTTGTCCATACCGGAGGTTGGAATGACGGGGCTAGAAAAATCCGCTACTTCGTCCCCTGCTCGAATGGCGCTTGCGACTGGGACGAATCGCAGGCTCCCCAGCTCGCCGACAACCGATGGTACGCCTCCAACCAGATCCTCCCCGACAATCGCATCATCGTCGTGGGGGGAACCGTCGATTTCACCTACGAATTCGTTCCGAAACAACCCGGCGAGGGAACCTTCAGCCTGCCTTTCCTGACTCAGACGCGAACAAGCGCGCAGGTGGAGAACAATCTGTACCCATTTCTGCACCTGTGCTCAGACGGGAACCTGTTCATCTTCGCCAACAGGGACTCCATTCTTCTGGACTACAAGAACAACGTGGTGGTGAAGACGTATCCGAGGATACCGGGGGCCGGCCCTAGAAACTACCCTTCCACGGGGTCTTCCGTCATGCTTCCCCTCTCCGCTTCCGACGGGTTTAAGAAGGTCGAAGTCCTCGTCTGCGGGGGGTGCCCCGACAACGGTTTCGCTTCAGCACAAGCGGGTAACTTCATCGACGCCCTTAACGACTGCGGCAGAATGGTGATAACGGACGCGAATCCTGTGTGGACTATGGAGAACATGACTGGTCCCAGGACTTTGGGCGACATGCTCCTCCTCCCCAACGGAGAAGTCATCATAATCAACGGTGCCCGGAAAGGCGTCGCCGGGTGGGACATGGCCACCGCTCCCGCCTTCTCCCCTTTACTCTACCGACCTAACGCCGTTCTCGGCGCCCGTTTCTTCGACCTGGCAAACACCACCATCGCCAGAATGTACCATTCCTCCGCAAGTCTATTGGCCGACGGAAGAGTTCTCGTCGGCGGCTCCAACGCGCACTTCGGCTACGTTTTCACCGGAACGCCCTTCCCGACAGAGCTCAGGCTGGAAGGCTACAGCCCTTACTATTTGGATTCTGCTTATTCCATCATCCGGCCTCGAATAATTTCCGTTTCGGCCCGCGCTTCCATCAGCTACGGCACCACCTTCACAGTGCGCTTTTCTGTGGGTGTTGTTCTGACCGCCACCAGCGTACTCCAGGTGAACATCTACGCTCCGTCCTTCACCACACACAGTCATTCCATGAACCAGAGATTGCTCACTCTTGCAGTTTCAAGACCCGCTCTCATTTCCAATTTCGCCAACGTTTACTCATTGTCGGTCACAGCACCTCCGAGCGGCGTGGCTGCACCGCCTGGATACTATATGCTATTTGTTGTCAACACCGGCATCCCCAGCACTGGCATATGGGTTCGATTTGGAGCTTAATCTTGATTCAAATGAATCTATCTTCGCTTCGATCTTTGAAGCCGTGTTCGGTCATTACAGCCTCAAGAACAAAAAAATAATCATTCGAATCGATTTCAACTTGAACCTCCACTCATCCAACATCTATTAAAACTGCTTCGACTCTAGCATTTCTCGGTCGGCCATTGATCCTCTTCGGCTTGAACCTCTACTCCTCTACTTTCGTCTCGGTTCTACGTCTGCTTTGCACAGTCTGTTATATCTTTAGCCTACCAGCAATCAGAAATCGTCTTCTTCAGTTCATAGCAATAAGAAGCCTCAAACCAATGGAAACGAAATTGTGCAAGTCGTCGATGATTACAGCAGTATGTTCCTCCGAAGATCGTGAAGTTGTCATTGTATAGTCAAGTTAATAAAATTGGCTCAGCCATGATCAGTCTGATAGGTTTAGGTTAAGCATTGACAGCCATGCATAACAGGGCTAAATAAAATTGGCTCAGCCATAGTTAATCTGATAAGTTTGCTGTTGGCCTTCATATTTGATCTTCATAAATCGTATACAATACCATCATTGACTAAAATTCAAATCAATCAACTGTAATTCAATTACAACCATCTACAATCAATTAATTTAATTCAATTAAATCCAGTATACTTTGATGAAGTTTTCTAATTACGCTGAAAGGCTTATATCTATTGGAGATGGGCACAATTAATCACCTTTTAATCTAAAATTCGAATCTGATGGCTAGCAATTGAAATCGCTGGAATATTCTTAGTCGTCCTCCCAAATCAATGAATGTGATTTACTCTTCATAACTTTCTTGTATTTTTGAATGCATCAGTTAACCTTTTTACTTTTTAACATTTACCTAATCATATCAAGAAATTACTGTACCACCATGATTGCCACGTTTAACTGATTAACCTTTGGAATTACCACATTTAAGATTAATTTTTGGATTTCCTCAACTCTATATTTCAATTCACCAACTAACTTTCGAAGTTCACAGCCACAACACCAGTCACTTTGCGGCTGTGCTAGTAACTATTCATACGATGAAGAATATTTTTGGCTCGATACGTCTCTCGAGAACGAACAACCCGTACGTACAATAAAAAAAAATTGAAAAACAAAATGTAGAGTATAACCAATAACAAACTAATTACATAGCTTTATTTTAATTTATTTTTATCCATCAATTAGTTTTATTTTGATATTTTTGTTAAAAATTATACCATTTAGTTTTAATTTATTCTATTGTTATCCATCAGTTAGTTCTATTTTGATATTTTTTTTCAAAAATTATACAGTTGAACATTGGCAAAGCTAATTTCACAATTTTATTTCATTTCATTTTAAATTTTGTTAGCTTATTATTGAACAAGTTAATTTTATTTTCTTTTTAAAACAATCTCAAGGCTGAAATATAACATAGATATAATAAGGAAATGCACAAAGATATTACAAGAAACACAATAATACAATGAAACTCAAATTCTATTAATGAGTGTTTAGAATATAAAAGATTGTAAAATGCAAAGCACACAAGCTAATTAGAATGGTGGTAGTTTATCTCTAAAAATAGATGTGTTGGTTACCCTCGATGAAACTCCAAAAGGTTTGTGGGCCCATATGGGGATAGTTGATACGTCAACTTCCCGAGGGTGCAACTTTTTCATACGGTCTCTGTTTGGATGCTCGGTACCCCATCGAAAAGGTCTAGATGAGGAGTACACATACCCCATCGAAAAGGTCTAGATGACTAGTACACATTTTGAACAACCAAATACATGCCAATAGAGATCTATTAGACATTTCCAAGTCAAAAAAACGTCGTTTAGGGCCTTAATACGACCTGGAAGTTTGGGACCCAAAAAACTTTTGAAAAACTACCAAGATGGAAACTATAATTTGAGCCAGTGGAATAGGTGGGTTTCCACCGACCCAAAAAACTGTAGAAAAACTACCAAGATGGAAACTATAATTTGAGCTAGTGGAATAGGTGGGTTTCCACCGATGTCCACCTGGATCAGTCCTTCCTCCTCAGGAAACAAAGATCTCTATTGTGTCAAGCTCCTCCATCAAATGGAAAAACTTTTGTTGAATCTCACTCTTGGTGAGCCACTTATCATCATGACGAAATTTCCTTACTTTGATGACCTGATAGAGTTGGATGTTATGTTGGTGAGTTCCCTTGGTCTTGATGTTCATGATCTGATAATTTTTCTGCTATTCAATGCAGTCAAGATTGAGTTCTATAGGGGCCAAGTGTTTGGCCACAAACGAAGTGTCCAAGAGAGGTAGAAAATATGGTCAAAGTAGTTCCACATTAAATATCGGGTGCAAGCCAAGGAAAGGGGGAATACTTAATTCAAAAAAATTCTCACCCACGGCCTTGGTAATGGTGTAAGGCCCATAATGGAGTGAGTGTAGATTCCGAAGGGGTCATGTTATGTCTAAACTCAAACTTGTGTGGTACCCGATATTGATCGTGGTACTTCTTGTGCTTGGCATTAGCGTTCTGCAAAATATCGTGTGCTATATTTACTCAACAAAATTGACTGCTCGATCATCCTTGCTATGAGAATGGGAGGACTATTCCTGTGCAACTGCAATTGGCATAGCTACGTCAATGGGGGATAGCGGTTGGAACCCCAAGCACAATAGAAAAGGGTTATGGTCAATAGAGTTGTGGAGGGATTTGTTGTATCTATGTTGAACAAAAAGAAGGCTTTCATCCTATCTGCATGGATGTTTGGAATTGTACATCCTCGGGATATAGACAATCATCCTATTGACTACCTTTGTTTGTCCATCAGTCTATGGGTGGAAGGAAGTCAATTTGGTTATTTTGGTGTCCATCATCAACCATAGGATGGACCAAAATGTGCTGAGGAACCTATTGTTTTGATCTGAGATAATTGTTTGTGGAAGCCCAAAATGAACCCAAACACATTCAAAGAAGATATTGGCGGTGGCCTCGGCTCTGATGCTCTTCTTGTAGGGTGTCGAAACTACCATCTTAGAGAATCAATCAACCACCGCGAAGATAGAGTCATTCACATACTTGGTTGAAGGCAGACCGGACATGTAATCCATGGAGATGGATTCCCAAGGCATATCTAGAGTAGGAAAATGGTTGTATAGCCTATATTTATTGATGGTGGGCTTGGAAATGGTGTAGGAAGTGTAGGATATGATGTACTTGCGGACATCTTGTCAAAGCTTCGGCCAATAAAAATGTTTCTGCAATACTACAAATATGTTTTCTACACCAAAATGTCATGTTGCTCAGTTGTAATGAGATTCCTAGATCATGTTTGGACACTCACTTGAAGGAACACAAAGATGGCTCAAATGGCATATCGATCTATCCTAGAGATGAAAGTCTAAAATCATTTTCCCTGTGCTCAATGTCTCATAGGAAGTAGAAAATTCAGAGTTGGTATTGTATAATTGTAGCCACTAAGATGTCCCATGCCTATAGGAGTTAAGAACCATGGTTAGTGCCACAATTGAGGGTCAAGTGAGGAAATTTGTGACATAGTTGGTGCTGCCCCTCTTGTTCTTGATGTTAAATTGGAATTTATGAAGGTACGTGGACCACTTCTTATGGAGGTCATTCTATAAATTTTCTTGTGTCTACATTAATTGTAGAGGCATGTGATCAATGGGGATTATCGTTTCCTTCCCCATAATGTAATGTTTTCACTGTTGACATGCCTACAAAACGGAGTACATATCTTTGTCGTAGGTGGGGTATCTGCAAAAAACACCAAATAGTGTTTCAGTGTGATAGGTTGCCCATGTTAAGTGAGGACTACACCAATAGAATAATCTTAAGCATCTGTCTCAATATCAAATGGTTGTTGTAGGTATGGAAGAATAAGGATCGGTGTTGAGTAGAGGTGGAATTTCAAATCCTCGAATTCTTTCTCTTGGGATGCATCCCACACAAAAAAATTCTTTTCTCCACCCTTGGTCACTTGGCTTAGGGCCCACGCGATATGAGAGAACCCCAACACAAACTTGTGGTAGAACTTGGCAAGGCCCAAGAAGATGCAGAGCTCAGTCATTATCTTCGGGGCTCACAAATCACGAATGAATTGGATCTTGGTTGGATCCACATGCACACCCTGATCATCTATGATGTATCCTAAATATTGGATTATTTTCATGTCGAAGGAAAACTTCTTCAAATTTTCATATAACTTGTGCTATCGCAGGGTTCCCAAGACCTCTTGAATATGCTTCAAATGTTTCTCCCAATTTTTGTTGAAGATGAGGATGTCATCTAGATATATGACCACAAAAGAATTTGTGAATGTCCGCAATATGTCATCCATCATCTGCATGAATGTGGTCAGGGAATTAGTCAAGCCAAAAGGCATGACCAACCACTCGAAGATACCTTCTTTAGACTTGAAGGTTGTCTTTCATACATCAGTTTTCTCAATCGACACCTAGAGGTAACCTGACTTCAAATAAATATTATTGAAAAACCTGGATCCCTTGAGATGATTGAGAACATCATCAATCCTAGGGATTGGGTACTAGTTATTGATTGTGATCTTTTTCAAGGTTCTATAATCAATACAAAGTTCCCATGTCTCATCCTTTTTTTGTACCATAACAATTGGGCTACCACAAGGTGAGGAGCTTGGTATGATATGGCCCTTACAAATTATCTCTTGGATTTGGCATTTGATTTTTTCATTCTCCATAATGGAATGTTGGTACACAAGGTTGTTAGGAAGATAACCATTAGGTGTCAAATCAATCAAGTTCTTTACGTGACAGTGTATAGGCACCCCAGTAGGTGAGGAAAATATGTTTTTGTGTTCTTCTACTATCTTGTCCACCTTTTGTTGTTGTATAGAGATACCTCGTGCATAGGTGTTGACAGTTGGAGTGACCTTTCGTTCACCTTCTAACTGAACCATAAAGAAGACAAATTTGTCGGTCTAAGAGACCACCTTTCTTCACTGCTTCGCAGATATTTAAGAGACCCTAGTAGTTGGGACTGCCTCTGGTACCCTGTAGAGTTGATATTCCAAAGTAATAATGATACTAGAGGGCCTAAATTCATAAATAGCATGACACTTCCACATATATGGTTTTCCTAAAAAAAACATCAAAAAATTCAAGGGGGGAAATATCACACAATACCTCTTCTTTGAAGGGTTTGATGTCATAGTGAAGGAAACATTGATGTCTGATGTGGATGTCCTATCCCTTACTGATCGAATCGATGGTGTATGGTTCAGGATGTGACATCATTTTTAGGTTCAACCTCTTTATGACCTCTATTGATATTAGGTTCTTCTAGTTATCGTTGTCCACAATGAAATGGAGTGGGGTCCCCTTCACCCACATATGTATGGAACATGTTTGTTGTATGGAATATGTTGGTGTACTCCAACACCTTCTAGTCTCTCTCCTGACACAAGGTTGTCTGTCTCCTGCACTGTTCATCATAGTTTCAAACAAGGTAGTATCAATCCTTGAGGGCATCAACAAAAGCTTCCCAAGTGGGTCCTGGCCCAAAAATTGTAGACTCGTTCTTGGCATGTTGCTCACAATAAGTCTCCCACCAATATTTGACATGGGGAAGGGCCTTAACGAAAACAAAGGTGATTTTCTCACTATTAAATTTTTTTTGGATAGAGAAATAACACTATAGCAGACTTACCCATTTTTCCAAAGCATCGGGGTCTATATGGCCTTCAAATAAATGAATATCAAAGTTACCTTGTACCTTAAAGGGAACCATGCCTCTGAAGTGACTTCCAGATGAAGGTGACTCATTGTTGTTGATATTCGTCAAATTATCTGGGAGAAATTGTTCATCATCTCATTCCTCTTTCATTCGAGGGATTCCTCGTGTAATAGTTTGATAGAATCTCCTCCTATGTCTTCCCTTTTTTCTTTCGTCATGGGAGGGGTTAGAAAATATGATGTATAGGGGTAAAAAGTTTTATTTTTTTTTAAATCTGTTATCCTAGTCACTAAAGGAGACCATTGGTATTTTTCATTCATATGGTTAGTCCTTCTTATATGAGTCATCCATTTTTAAGCTTCTAGGTTTGAGTCATAGGGTCAGGTTATTAAAGGTTTTTGAGTCATGTCTTATGTCAATAAATCATGTTTTGATTGTCTCTTAAGTCATGAAATCTGATTAGAGTCCATTTAGGAAGGTATTGGTGTCATGATGGTGGTTTTCAACATTAGCAGAAAGTGAATGTATTGGTTATATATCTGTGTTTTAAAGGTCATCATCATCAACTGTTATGTCTGAAAAAGGTGCACAAATTATTTTCATGTCACATTTGATTGTTTGGGATTCATGTCATGTGTCGAATCATATGATACAAACTCTCCTAAAGGTTCGTAGCAAATCAAGAAATTTCATCTTTCACTAAATCGCATATCATCATGTTTGGGAAATGTGGCAGTTGGTTTTTTTTGTTTTTTGTGCCATCACATCATCAAGAAGCTCTAAAGGATTGTTTTCAAAATGAGAGTTTATAATTCTCCATCTTCATTTCATTTTGCAAAGAATGCACTACAGACTGTTCTAGCTCATTGTGATTTGTAATAACGCTATAGATTGGTTGTTGTTGCAGACTCCTAGCGCTACCAACTATTTGTAGCAGATTGATGTTGGATTGACAACATTAAAGACTGATTGGTTTGGTCTTTCTGCAAACAAGTAGTGAACCCTATACGCAGGTACTTTGATTGATGCCTAATTTCCATTTCTTGAAGATTGATTACCATCAAACCCTAATTGATGCAAATTTTATGTTCGTTGCAAACTATTTCATATCATTTGTGCGACAAACTCCTTTTACTTGGTCATCTTCTATATTCCTTGTATATTAAACTTTATGTAGACCCAAGAGTCTTGTTTTTATGTCAAAAAGATCAATTTCATCCTTTTCTTACAGCCATAGCTCTATCTGCTGCAAATTCTTGTTAGTGCTATGAACTGTATTCGTTGTATGGGTTGCGAATTGAATAAGCTACAAACCCTTTGTTTTCTCATTTGATAAAACCCTTGTTGACTATGTTTTCACCCACGTATGAAATACCATCTCATTCAAAATCATATTCCTTTCAAGACTTCTAAATTTTCAAACGCTTTTGACTAAAACCCTAGTCTAAAATTTGTTTTTTGCAAACTTCATCTATGCGTTGCAAACTGTGAAATTGCACTGCAAATTCTTTGTTTTACATAGTTGCCCCGAATTTGACCTGTGTTGAGGTTTTATCTAGTTTTGGGTTGTCATCCTCTCCTCCCATATCTTATTTTATCTTTATTTAGTGTCAACAACATTGTTTTAGCATAACTATTTTTGTAGCAAACCCGTTTTGCAAGTATCAAGTAGTCAAAACCTAATTTATTAGTTTTTATCATTATCTCGTAGAAATCGTTATCAAAAGGAGGAGGGTTTAAACTAAGCTGTCATGGATAGTCGGAAAGGTAAGAAAATTCATAAAGGAGGATAAATTGTTAAGGATGAGCCCCATGACATGCAGCTAATAAACTTAGACCCATTTTTCAAAGAGGCATTTCAGAGAGTGGGCTACCTGGTTTTTTGTGAGAAGATGCAGAGAGGACATCCAGAGGTTTCCAAGAAGTTTGAATTGAATTTCAAAGGGAAAAATACTAAAGTTAATACACTGGAGTTTGAGGTTTCAAAGAAGTCCATTTATACAGCCACAAAGATACCAGTTCATGGAGAAAGTTGGTTTAAGGCCATGACCCTGAATTTTTCATTTTCTAAGGAATTCTTAAAACTTGAATATCAAGAAGATAACCTATCCAAGGGAGTGCTAAGAAATCATATGTTGGAGTATTTTGATAAAATTCTCAAAGTAATTCAGAGGTATTTTACTTGTGAAAGTAGATTTAATATGGTCTAGCAATACCATATTAGACGATTAATTCACTTTATTGGAAAATATCCCTTGAATCTACCCTTCTATCTATTGAGAATCCTTGGGAAGATGTTAGATAGAGTTCATGCCAAGTCTAAGAAGGTGGATACCAGTGTCTTTCATTTTGGTCAGATCAAAATGCTAGTGTTGGAAGAGTTGAAGAAGACCAATACTGATTGGCATATTTTCCTAGTTTCATCAAGCTTTCAGCCAGATGTTGTTTGTACACCATAATCAAAGCAAGAGACACTTATTTCTGCTGAAAAAATTGTGCATTCAAAGTCCACTAAAAAGAGGAAGATGAATAAAAAGGATAATTCCTCTGAGTCTAATGATAAGATAAATGAAGGTCCTTCACAACCTCTTGAGGAAAAAACTTCTCTTGTGGAAGAACCTTCACCTATGGAAGCATCCTCTATCAAAGCAATGAGTTTAAAGGGAAAGAAATTTGTATTTTCTCCATGTTAAGCCCTAAATAGTGGCATATTACATTAGTAATGTTATTTTATTTATGTCGTCTTGGGTCCATTAGTTGTAATTGAACCTCCTAGTCTCCTATATATACCAAGGAGACCTTTTCATTTGGAATCATCTTTTATTTGGAAATTTATGTGGTGTATAAGGAGGTTTCCCCCTCCAAGAGGATTATTATCTAAAATTCTCTCTTTGTCAAGGCATTTAGTACTTATTCTGAGGTTTTTTTATTTTATTTTGATATTTGGTTCTTAACATTTGGTGTGAGAGCTCAAGGTCTTGGGATTTCGTTGCTGCATCTCAGACACATTGGTATTCTCATCATAGCTTTGTTTCTACAAAGTGTCAGAAGTAACCCCTTGGAGGATACTTAGTAGACAAATCAAGGTACGTGGGGTTCAAATTTCAGCACCCAAGGACTTAGAATTTCAGTGATATAGCTTGTGTAATATATAGATCTTGAATCATCTTGAATTTAGTCATCGCGGAAGTTTTCCTATAAAAATATTTTTGAACAATTTGATGAACAAAACATGATTAGCATTGCAATGAAGTAGTGCCATAGTAAAATATGGTTAAACATAATCAACATGACCCATCACAATCAAATCCACATGGTCAACAAATTTGATCCATGGGCATGGTTAACGATGGTCATGTTCAACCACAGTCAACCATGGTGAACGACAACCATGATCAACCATAGTTAATGTTTCCTTCCCAAAATCAACCAAGGTCTACCAAAGTTAAGCATGGTCATGGTCAACCATAGTCAACCATGGTCATTGTCAATTAATGTGTTAATAATTTAATAATGTATTGATAATTTAACATGTTACATTATAAATTAATGTATCAATACTTTAATTAAACCATTATATTAATGCAATAATGTATTGTTATTGTATTAATATTTTAACAATGTGTTACTAACATCATTAAGGTAAATGTATTACTATTATTAATACTTTGTTAATGTTTTAATGTATTAATACTTTATTAATGTTTTAATGTATTAATATTTTAATAATGTATTTATTAATGTATGAAATGTAATTTTTTTAGTATAACTCTAATAATGTATTATTTTATTATTGTATTAATACTTTAACATTGTATTAATTAATATTGTATAAATGTTTTAATTAATTAATACATTACATGAGTAATGCATTAATTGATTTAACTTTACATTATACATTAATATTCATTAATACTTTAATTTGTAGTGTACATTTATATAATAATGTATTGCTACTTTATTAATATATAATTTTATTAGTGTATTAATACTTTACTAATGTTTTAATTTATTAATACTTTAGTAATGTATTTATTAAAAATGTATTAAATTAATAGATTATAATACACATTAATGTATTAATGTCATTAATATTCATGACCATAAGAAACCTTGATTATGGTAAGCTATAGTCAATCATGACCATTTTTAATAAATTATTAATACTTTCATATGAATTAATGTATTACTTTAATGAAATAATCTATATAATGTATTAATGTATTAATACTATTCAAACATTAATATTAATAGTGTTACTTTAATGTATTACTTTAATAATTTATTAATATTTAATTTTTACATTTTAGTAATGTATTAATACTTTAATAGTGTATTACTAGTATCGAGTGTTATTTAGTTCAATGTATTACTATTTTATTAATGTATTTGTTTTTTAGTGTATAAATTAGTTAATACATTACATTATTAATATATCAATTAATTAATACTTTGTACATTATACATTAATGTTAATTCATACTTTAATTAATACATTATAGTATTAATTGATGCAGGAGCATCGTAAG
>SNQJ01S0072633.1:3733-23428 GCA_010110895.2 Picea sitchensis
GGGGCTTCCACGTGGGTCCGAATCAATATGCTTCTCCTTGAGTTCTCCAATATCTCGGAACTTCTAGTGTTCCTAATTCTATGGAGAAAATTCATCCACCAACAAATCCAATGACTAGATTGGGTCCTCGACTAACTCATAGGCTAACAGGGAATTCAACATTCGGCCTTTGGATTGAATTCCAGTCCTAGCCCCTTCCCTCTGTCTACAATCGCATACTACTGAAGGATATGATTATATGCCAAGACAACAGGCACCAAGAAAATGACCGAGAAAATTCTCTGAAATGGAAAATCTCTAAAGTTCACAATATGACGTCGTGTGTCCTTAGAGAATTTGATGGCTCTGATTCACTTCTAAACTCCAGGCTTCGACAGTTCTCGAGTCTTCACACACGAAAAAATCCTAAGTGAAATCCTTCCGGAGTGTCAGATATTTTGACACACGTCCTCCTCTATTCAATGATCATGATGAACTCTGGTGCTTTAGCCTTCGAGAGTTCTCGACCCATGTAACACCACTTTTCTTCCAGGGTGACTTTTCTCCGAAGTGGAATATCTTATGCCACACATCCTCCTCTATTTAATGATCATGATGAACTCTGATTCTTAAACCTTTAGGAGTTCTCGCACCTCCACTCTTCAAATCTTCCAGAGTACTTATGATCTAGAGTGTGGGAGATGGTGACACCTGTCCTTACCAACAAATGACTTAGATCTACTCTGCTACTTCAAGCTTCAGGGATTTTCAAAACACCAAGATTCAAGTCCTCTAGAGTGACTCTCCTTCGGAGTACAAGATCTGATACCAAGTGTCTCCCGACTTCAATGTGTAGGATGGACTCCCAGAGTTTTTTTCACTTCACCAACCACGTTGGCTAGGTGGGCACGTACCAGGGGTTGACACATAGATGGGCCAGGGGTGACACATGTCACATTCTAATGGTTCTATAGGGTATGTGATACACACAAATATGGGTAACACGTGGCACTTCAAATTGAGTTCCACATGTTCATGGGTGACATAACTATACCACATCACTCCAGATTGACAATCTTCCAATATCCCTCAGATCTCATGATTGAGATTAGGCCACGTAGATACATAGATCTACGAATCTCGTTACTTCGGGAGTTCGACGTTTGGGGGTTTAGCGGTGCAAGATCCTCTTCTCTCTCAAGGTTGGTTAGCATCGTGTCGACCATAGCCCAGATATGATAGTTAGGAAGGAACCCAAAGGCTCCCCAGATCAACGGTCCTGGTCACCTCATGGCTTCGGTCTTCGGAGGTTTTGGCTTCACTTCCACTCCACTTTCTCGAGGCAACACTCCCCCAAATTACCATGTGCGAAACCTTCCACTAGACGATCAAACGGTCAAGAAGGGCCCCAATGAACTCCCCAGATCAATGACTCATGACCCTTTTTTGGCCCTTGACCAAGTTTTGGATAACCTTGTTCAGGTTGACCATTTTTGGGAATTCGACAGGCTAGTCGAAGGTGGAGCGCAAGGCAAAGCGGAGATCACGGGATCTCGGTCCCTTTTTAGGGAATTTTGGGGTTTAGGGTTTATTTAATGGGTATGGAATGTCAGCCCATGGGTTTACCCATGTTTAGGCCCCTTTTGTAAAGTATAAATAAAAATCTAGGCGATGTAAGTAGGGAAAATTAGGCCAAATTTGCGCTAAGTGCAAGAATTGTAAGTAGTTGGTCTATGTGATTGTAAAGGATTTGTGCATACTGCGTATTGAGAACTTGTAGAGTTGAGTGCAAGTGATTGTAAAGAGGCTTTGTGCTATGCCAAGCTCGTGGAAGGAGGATCTGGCGAGGTGTGCGCAGATCTCTTGTCCTATGCGAAGTTGGGTTGTGGCTCTGTGCATGTAAGAAGATTGACATAAGACAATAAAGAGAAGAAGAGTTGGTGGATGTAGCCTTGCGTTGGGGATGAACCACATATATCCTGTGTTGTGGTTGTTTTTTGCATTATGGTTGTTATGTGATTTATGATTAGTGTATCGATATATGTTAGATGTATCTGATATAATAGCTTAGTGCTTAGTGATGTGAATGAATGCTAGATCTGATCTATCTCTATATGCTAAGTGCTTGGATGTGTTAGATCCTGTTGAATACTGCCTTGTTTTGTAATTAGGGTTTCCTCCTACGAGGTGGATAAGAGTTAAATATTAATGAATGTTAACTGTTGAGTGCTCTGTTAAGTACTATGATCACAAATCTGTGTCCCAGCTAGTTTGTAAACACCTGAGTCCTGCAACCACCCCTACCTCTACCTCAGGTGAGACTTCATCTGCTTCACACTTGTTTTTGAAAGGGATGGTAGTTAGGGTTTTGGTTGTTCGATGTTGAAGCATTGAACACTGGGTCTGCCCCTGTGCCAACAAATGGTTCCGTTGTCGGGACCTGAAACTCTGATTGCTGGGAACTGAAGAAAAGAGAAATATATGGGCATAGGTCTGTTGATGTGGTGCGTAGTCTCTACTTGACTTGCGAAGCTCTATGCTAAGAATAAAAGTCCGATCTGAAGAAAAGAGGTAAGATATTAAAATATTTGTGCTCTGATAAAGGTAAGATAAGTGAAATTTTTTGTTTTGAAAGAATGGATCTAGGTATGTTTCATAGATTTTTTCTTAGTTTGAAAACTAGGGCACAACTAGAAGAAAGAATATTTGATATTAATAGATCTAATAGAAATAGTGAAAGATATGTTATTCCTATGCATAGAAAGAACTGTTGGACTAACAAGTGGATGCAGGACCCTAGAAATATTTTTTTTCAGATCCACCACTGTGATCCCAGTGCATAGTACAAGAAAGGTTGGGGATCGTTCCAGAGAAATAGATGATTGACTCTTTGTTATAATTGTAGAATATCGAGACATCTTGCTAAGGAATGCCCTGGTCGAGTTCCTAGTTTCCTTTTTTGTAAGGCTATTGGACATGAAGTTTTAGATTTCCCTAGAATGATTGCTAAAGTTGAGAAGATGAACATGAAACAAGAAGACCATGAGGAAGTTCAAGAGACCAAAAATATGGTCAAGAACCAGAAAGAATCAAAGACTATATTATTAAAGATGAAAGAAACCCTGAATGATCACAAAGACATCAATTTACCTGATATATTAAGAGAAAAGGACTGCATAGAAACAAGAATAGGAGACTTCAACATAGACTGTGTCCTGGATGAGGAAACACAGGTGAATATCATGACAAAAGGAACTTGGAAAATTTTGGGAAAGCTTGCTATGGTTCCTTCACTGGGAGGAATCAGATTATTTAAAGGGAAGATGATAACCCTATGTGGAAGACTCACCCATATACCTATGAGTTCTCATGGAAATTTGACAGAAGAAGAGTTTGAGGTCCTTAAGTTTGTTGAGAACATCGTCCCATTTGATATTTTTCTAGGAAAAACTTGGGTTGAGAAAGATCAGATACGAAGGAAACAAGACGAGGAAGATCTAGAACAAAAAAAGAAAGAACTAAGAGATTTCATGGATAGGATAATAATTCACTTAATGGAAGAACAGGAGGAAAAATCGAAGCTACTAAGGGCCAGAGACCTGACTGTCGAAGTTGAAAGGACACAGGAAGACTTGAAACTCTTGTCCCTATAGGCGAATAGAACACCTACCCCAGAAAGACAAGAAGTATTACCCTTGAACCCTATGAAAAACCCTCCACCGTGTGAATCTACTATGACAAGGGGAGATAAGAACAATAACGAGAAGAGGAAACCAGTGACTCAAATCATAGGAAAGAAAGCCAAAAATCTCAATAAGAAGAAAGCAAAGTTAGAAAAATTGCAAGAAGTTCCAGAGAGGACTTCGCAGAAGGAAGGTTTGCAGAACTGGAACTTCGGCGGGATATCAGAACAACATAGATTGACACTTCACCACGATGAATCAATATGACCGTTGGAGGCATCCCAACCATTAGAATGACACTCCAGAACGGCTAGAAACACAGTTATGACCAGAAAGATCGCCAATGGACCGTTGTGACCGTGCCATAACAGATGAAATTGCATTGATTGAGGAATTCCTGCCCATTGGAAGAGTTTGTTAAAACATTGTCTATTTATCCCGTCGAACATTTCACCAAGAACACTTTTTCCAATTGTGATTATCTAAGCCCACAGAGAACTAGTTTCTTTCGTGCAGTGCTTATTGAGAGCTCGCCACCTGTTATGTTACATCGAGTGTTTTCTCACCAACCTGACATATTTGATCTCGAGCGTGCATGTTAGATGACATTAGCACAATATAAAAGTCCGTCGAAGAGATCCTAATAAACCTCATGGATGAAAATGTGATGTCCGCAGGAATACAATATTCATCGACACGAGGATTGGAAGCATCCTTGTCGACTGCGCAACATCGGTCTAGACGACTTGCTACTGAGAAATGGAGCAAGCATCGTGATGAATTGGCGAATGAAAATCTCATCCCATCTATCCTGCCCGACTATATCCCACCTCTGGCTAGCACGGTTAGTCATGATAGTGTCCCGAGGGACTTCGACTACACCTTGATCATTGCGTACCTCCCGAAGGGGATACGCGTAGTTGAACTACAGTTGGGACATATTATGACGTTGAATATCAATGACTTGAACTTGGGCCATCAAAAGAACTATGGAATGCTCACTCCACATAATTATTTGACCAAGACAAAGGGGGCGAAGTCGAATATCATCCCCTAGCTGTGGACCATGGACATCGAGAGGTCCACCATCCTGAACGTAATGAAGATACCCCACTTTGGAAGGCATCAGGAGGTTAACGCGTGTGTTAAAATCCTGTTGTATTGCTTCCATGGTGGTTATTTGTGGCTAGACAAACACATCATCGTAGATCCAACATTGATCCATCAGATCACCGAATTAAGCATGCAAGGACCAGACCCATAATAATTTTATCTAGGGAATGTTGCATATCGTGTCTTGGTGCAGATAATCAAAGACACCTATGGTGATGTGGAGAAGGGGAAGTGAGGCTACAAGGTATCTTCCATCATGATGCAATGTTCCTAGCCTACCAGTTGATCACTGGTAATATAGTAAGGAAGAACATACCCACACAGGTCACGGGGTTCGTTTTTTACGTCGCAGGAAAATGCATTGAAGGACTACAAATGAATTGGGTGAGCTACCTTGTCAACCAGTTAGAGAAAGACTGTTGTGAAGCTCAGGATCAAGGCTATGAGTTCCATTTCAGTTTTCTACTAATCCTCATCACCTTCATTTCTTGGGAGATACCAGAAGGAGTGACCTTCCCTGAGATTGAGCCGTCTGAACCCCTAGTTGCGAAGTTCACTACACTCTGGTACTCTAGAGACATGGCTAAGAAATGGCAGTCAAAACCGGTGTTCCACATCTATTACCTGCAGTTGAAAAGGGATATTGAGTGTTTCCCTCGTATGACGTTGAACACCCTCCACAGGTTTAGGCCATTTGTGAAGTTTCATGCAGATAGACATTTTATTTATATCACTGCGTGCGAAGACGAACATAAAGAAGAGCTTCAATCCTACTATAAGCTCACTAAGGAGGACATGGAAGAAATAACTAAGGAATAACCTGCAGATTTCCTTATACCAGCCGACCATGCCGAACTGTCCTGCCCTGACCTTATCGACATTCTTATGGTCACTCGCGAAGAATATGATGCACCCAACAGTATTATAAGGAAAAAGAAGGAAGAGGTACAGGAGCGGAACAACGCATTAGAAGAGACTGCTTCAGATTAACCTAGAGGGGGAGGAGGTGATGAAGTAGACAAGGATGAGAATGATGGGAAAAAATACAAACCAGAGCAGGGTGAAGTAACACCGCCTAGGGACCCCCTTGATGAAGCTGAAACATCCAAGAAAAGAAAGGTTTCCCCCAAGAAACCTACATTGCGGAAGAAGTCAAAATCCAATAAACCGTTATTTCAGAGTGTGCTAACGGTGGATGACATTGACCTTATCATTTTTGTTGTGTCACAAACCTCGGAGGAAATCTTGCAGCGAAGTGAAGAAAAACATGAGACCATGTATGATAGGATTGTAGCAGAGTTGAAAGGGGTACAACAAGCCCTCTACTCAAACCACACAGTGTCTACTACGCCACCGTCATCTGAAGGGATTGAGTTGGGAGATGAGCCTTCCCAACTACGTAGAATAGCATATGCGACCGAAGCTTGCCTTCTTTGTGTCTAGGAGGAAAAAGAACATGCCACGGAGGCCTTGAAGAAATCAAAAGACTAATCCATAGAGCAACATCGGGTTGCGCAACAAGAAAAAGATGACCTCCAAGAAAATTTTGCAGAAGATAGAGCACAGATCTAGAAGGAGAAAGAACAGTTGCTCGCAGAGAAGATTGGAGTAAAAGAAGTAGTCACTAGAGAACTTCTCTCTGTGACGGGCTTAGAACAAATGGAAGAACACCCAGTGGAGATTCAAGTGGGAAATCTTGCTAAATCTATTCAACAACTCCAACAAAGAGTAGCAGAACTAGAATTACAAGAAGTGCCAAGCACTCTGCAGGAAGTTTATGACCAAAGGGAAGAAACTTCCCAGAGCGTAGTCCATAGAATCAAGGCATTGGCCTTAGAATGAAAAAAATTCAACATTAGAAGTGCACAGGCTTACGAGCACCTTATAGAGGACCCTGAACTAAGGACACTGGAGTCACATCTCCAGGAGGCAAAGAAACAAGCAACAACAGTGCAAGAGAAATTGAAGCCACTGTCAGTGGTTGAGAGGATGAAAAGAGACCAAGAAAAATGCATGGTTCAACAACAGATCCATGCCATCTAGAGTAAAGTCATGGAAGTGACTCAGAAGCTCCAACCAGTGCAGGATGAATCTTGCACACTTTTTGAGGAGATTGAAGGACGAGGTGTAAAACTAGAACAAGTGGTCATCATAGTAGAACAACGCTTGGAAGGACTTGTGACAAAGAAGGTTATTCAAGAATTCGTCGAGCAAGAGGCTCTGGCGAAGCAATAGGTTGAGGCATCTCGAGCCAAGCTCGAGGCCTTCGAGGCAAAGTTACCCATATTAGAGTGACTCAGGATGAGTCATAGGTGAGTGTTGGTGTCTTGTTGGCCCTTGACCAAGTTTTGGAGAACCTTGGTCAGGTTGACCATTTTTGGGACTTCGACAGGCTGCTCGAAGGTGGAGTAGAAATCACGGGATCTCGACCCCTCTTTAGGGTATTTTTTGGTTTAGGGTTTATGTAATGGGTATGGAATGTTGACCCATGGGTTTACCCATTTTTAATCCCCTTTTGTAAAGTATAAATAGAAATCTAAGCGATGTAGTTAGGGAAAATGAGGCCAATGCGCTAAGNCTTTAGGGTATTTTTTGGTTTAGGGTTTATGTAATGGGTATGGAATGTTGACCCATGGGTTTACCCATTTTTAATCCCCTTTTGTAAAGTATAAATAGAAATCTAAGCGATGTAGTTAGGGAAAATGAGGCCAATGCGCTAAGAGCAAACAATGTAAGTAGTTGGTCTATGTGAATGATTTGTACATACTACGTATTGAGAACTTGTAGAGCTAAGTGTAAGTGATTGTAAAGAGGCTTTGTGTTGTGCCAAGATCAGGGAAGGAGGATCTGGCGAGGTGCGTGAAGATCTCCTATCCTATACAGAGTGGGGTTGTGGCTCTGTGCATGTAAGAATATTGACAGAAGACCATAAAGAGAAAAGAGTAGGTGGATGTAGCCCTGCACTGGGGGTGAACCATGTATATCCTATGTTGTGGTTGCTTTGTGCATTATGGTTGTTATGTGATTTATGCTTAGTGTATCCATATATGTTAGATGTATCTGATATAGTATCTTAGTTCTTAGTGATGTGAATGAATGCTAGATTTGATCTATCTCTATATGCTAAGTGCTTGGATGTGTTAGATCATGTTGAATATTGGGTTGTTCTGTAATTAGGTTTTCCTCCTGCGAGGTGGATAAGAGTTAAGTATTAATGAATGTTAATTGTACAGTTCTCTGTTAAGTACTGTGATCATAGATCAGTGTCCCAGCTAGGTTGTAGACACCCGAGTCCTGCAACCACCCCTGCCTCTACCTTGTGTGAGACTTCATTTTCTTCGCAGGTGTTGCCGAAAGGGTCGGTAGTTAGGGTTTTTTTGGTGTGTTGTTGAAGTGTTGAACCCTGGGTATGCCCTTGTGCCAACACCCTTCTGCGACTTTGACATTCGAGTATTTTTTTCAGTTAGGAAGTTTGACATCCCAAGTCTTTGAGCTCCTGAAGCTCTGAAGCCTTCAAGAGCTATCTCCTCTCGAACTTAGCGCAGGGTTCCTAGACAGTGGTCATATGGACTCTCTGATGAATCGAGGGCTATAAAATATACTCTTAGCTGATTTTCATTTAAGGTCGTGGGAATCAACCTAATGTCTCTCGGGCTATTGGTTTGAAGGAAGCGCCTTCCTAACTCACATAACTTTAAGTTATGAAACAGGGTGGGGTAAACTCGTGGGATTATTGTGACGGTAGCAGTGCCAAGAGGCTTGCTCCAACTCTGAAACTGTGAGGTAACTCCCTAGGGAAAACACCTTCGAGGGTTAAACTGGAGCATACGGGAAAATCAAGCAGAAGCATGAGTTCTCAAGGAAACAAACGTATACACATAACTTAACCATTTCAATACAGAAACCCTTTATAGATATAGAAATACATGCATGCAACCATTAATTCCCAATTCAATGCATAGAGTATGGAGACACTTATACGTGAAGCGATTGTTGAAAGGGGTGATCATTTCCACTCAACCATATGCTCAATCACTCCTAACGGCTTTACCACTAGCCACCCCTGAGCCAGACCACGATACTTTGAGATTCAATATTTTCCTTCTGGCTCAATGAAAGTTAGGGATGAAGGTTACTCTCCTTATCCCAGCACAAAATAGATAGGGAAAAAGGTTACTCTCCTTCTCCCGAGTTAGTCTCTATTTCCTATGACCATAAAACATTATTTTTCACAGTTCTTCCTCTAACCCGAGAGCTCAGTCTCTCTTCTTTGCACTCTTCGCAGGTCTTCCTCTCCCCACTACACTTTCCTTTCTCAACAAGGTTGTGTGTGGCTCTAATTCCTAGTCCATGGTTAGGTATGAAAGCCTTACAGATGGGTTCTCTACCCCATCCCCTCATTAACCCTTGAGGAGGTCTTCCCACCTACCATCCTAATTGTAATTCATTCCTAGGTCAGAGGACTATTTTGGTCCTGAGAAATTAAATCCAGTAAGTTACTGGTTTGGTGGAGGTTAACGCAACCATTCCTGATCCCCTTCACCATCTCTTTCATAACATTCATGTGTTGGGTATGTGTTATATTCTTTGCATGATTAGTAGTGTCTGAGCGTATGCATCGAGCGTGTAGGGGGGTGAATTCCCCCCACGCGGGGGTTTGGGGGCTGCTCCCCCGAGAAAACATTTTCTACCTCGGAAAACATATCACATATTTCTGCCTCGGAAAATGTGTCACATATTTAGGTGGTTTTTTGGAACATGGTTTCTTTGCCGATGGTTTTCTATTTTCGGTTAAGTAATGAGGGTTGTTGACTAATACAGGTCATTGAGTTAGGGTTTTGGATGCCACTGGATCCTATATGTATATTATATTTGGGTTTCCAGGGGAAAAATCTCTGTGTAATGTTTGTATTTTCCATTGTACATTTTCTGTTGTTTTACTAGATATGTGTTTGCAGTAAATATTGTGCAAGGTTAAAAATCTACATCGTGGTCTCTTTTAGTACACCCCCCTTTCTAGCAGTCATGCAACACTTATCCATTTTCTATTAAATAACATAATTTACATTCATTTACCTTTTATGCAAATGTCTATCAATTCAAACATTCACACATATTGAGTTTTCCATAGTCCCTTGGCCAATATAGTTATATTTACAAACTGGGGGAAACGGGGTGTTACAATACTCTAGCTTGATGTTTTTCTCTGTAGATTGTTGCCGTAGAAAGTGATACTTGATCGGAATGTGCTTCATCTTAGAATGCATCATTGGATTCTTGAATATATTGATGGTGTTGGTGTTGTCACAAAGTATTGAAATGGGCTCATCACACTTTACTTGTATATCCTGCAAAGTTTGATTCATCCAAAATACTTGAGTACAACATGTTCCTTCAATGTATTATGCTTCTGCTATAGAAAAATATACTGATGATAGTTTCTTTCTTAACCATGATACTAGACACTCACCCAAGTAGAATTTTTCTCCACTTGTACTTCTTCTATCATCAATGAAACCTGCCCAATCTACATCTGTGTAGGTGAAAAGAGATAGATCCTTCCCTTTTGGATACCATAATCCAAACTATTTTGTACCTTTTAGGTATATGAATATCCTCTTTACTGCCATAAAATTTGAGTCCTTTGGTGTTGCTTGAAGCCTTGCGACCTTTCCAACTTCCTACATCACATCTGGTATGGAATATGTTACATAGAGTAAGATACCAATCATCGATTTGTACTATCTATGATCTACATCTTTACAATCAACATCCTTAACTTCCAACTAGTCTGCATAGGAGTACTGCATGGTTTGCAATCTGCCATTCCAAACTTTATCAAAATTTCTCTAATATACTTGGTCTAAGATATTAAGATACCTTTGTTGCACTGATGTATATGGAGACCCAAAAAGGAAGAAAAATCTCCAAGTAAAGACATCTCGAATTCATTTTTCATGTCTTTGGAAAACAATTCACTCATCCTGTCATCATCACTTCCAAAAATAATATCGTCAACATAAACTTCAATTATCAGGATACTATCTTGATTTACCTTTATGTATAGATTGTTGTTTGCATTTCCTTTCTTTAACCCTTGATACTATAGGTATCTATCGAGTGTTGAATACCATGCTCTTGGGGCCTACTTGAGACCATATAATTCCTTATTCAACTTGCAAACATAACTTTCCTTCTCTAACAATTGAAATCCTTATGGCTGCTCAATGTAGACTTCTTCATCTAGATCTCCATTAAGGAATGTTGATTTCACGTCCATATGATATAATTTAATATTTTTAGAACATGCATAAGCCAAGATCAATCTGCTTGCTTCTATTCTGGAAATTAGGGAAACTCTCTCTTCAAAGTCTATACCTTCAACCTGAGGATATCCTTTACATACCAATATTGCTTTGTTCCTGGTAACATGTCCATCCTCGTTCAACTTATTTTTGAAGACCCATTTTGTACCAATGAATTTCTTGTTCTTTGGTCTTGGAACCATATCCCATGTGTCATTATTATCTTTATCATATAACTCTTCATCCATAGCTTTTATCCAGCGTTCATCCTTCATGGTTTCTTCAAAATTGTTCGACTCAATAGTATATAGTAGTGCTAGGTGTTGTTGTTTTGGTTAACAGATTCTTCTTTTGGTTTCAACTCCTGCATCTTTATTTCCAATGATCTGTTCTGATGGATGATTTTTCTACACTTGTCTGCTAGGTATCTTTGGAGGTACCTGAAGATCCTGTTTTTCTTGCTCTGATTCTAGATGCTCTTCTTCTTCATCTGATTCTTCATCTACTTCTTCTTCTTTCAAATATTCTTCGTGATCTTGTTCCACTGAATCTTTGTAAATTTTTTGTATCTTTCATCCATATGTTTCATCAATCATCATATTGACGCTTTCTACTATTCTGTTGAGTCTTATATTGAAACATTTGTATGCTTTCCTTTTGCTTGAGTACCCAACTAGTATGCCTTTATCAACTTGAGAATCAAAATTTTCAATTCTTCCATCTTCTCTTTTGATGTAGCATTTGTTTCTAAAAACTCTGAAGTGCTTCAAATTTGTTGCTCTTCCTTTCCATAAATCATATGGAGACTTATCAAAATTATTTATGAGCATTCCTCTATTCTAAATGTGAAATGTTGTATGCATTGCTTGTACCTAAAATAAATATGTCAACTTGGAATCCATTAACATGGTTCTGGCCATTTCCTGTATTCTTTTGTTCTTCCTTTCAACAACTCCATTTCGATGAGGTGTCATGGCTACTGCAAATTAACTCTTTATCCCATGCTTGTTGTATAATTCCATGAACTCCTTTGATGTAAATTATCCTCCATTTTCTGATCTCAAGCACTTGATTTTCAACTATGTCTCAGTTTCAACCATCTCTTTATATGTCTTAAAGTTTTCAAATGCCTCTGAATTCTTATTTAGAAAGAAAACTATAGTCATTCTTGTGTATTCATCAACCAATAACATGAAATATTGTTCACCTTTCAATCCTTTCATTCTTGTTGGTCCAACTAGATCATTATGTACAATCTCTAGTGGTTTTTTTGTGGAATATTCCTTTGACTTGAACTTTGTCTTGGTCTATTTTCCTTGTAGAAAATGCTTTCATAGAATGTTTGTTGGCTTCGAGATCGCAGGAATTTCTCTTACTGCTTCCTTTTTTTTTACTTTGACAAGATTATCAAAATTTATGTGACCCATTCTTCTGTGCCAGAACCAACTTTCATCGTTCTTTCCTAAGCAACATCTTTCCTTTCCTATTTCATTTAGAACATATATGTTGTTAGGAGTTCTTACATTTGTAGTCACCAACTTACCTGATTTTTCTTTCCTTATCTCACACTTCTTTGAGTTAACACAAGTATGTGTCCTTGATCACACATTTGACTTACACTTAGAAGATTGTGTTTCATGTCTTCAACTAGTAGATTTTTTTATGTCGTGGCATCCTTACTTCTGAGCTTGACTATGCCATTTCCAATAATTATGGTTGAGTTGTCTTTCCCAAATGAAATTGATCCATATATTTCCATCTTCAATGTCATAAACCTATCTTTATCACCTGTCATATGCTTTGAGCATACGCTATCAACATACCATCCACATTTCTTGTGTTGAGCTTATAGTGCAAGATTGCAGTCTTAAGTGTTGAATTGATCATGATTTCTTATCCATATCCTTTGCGGTTCCTTCTTATGACTGTTGATATTCTGCTTTGGTTCCCTTGGAGGAATAATGAGTCTGCAATCTTTAGTCATATGTCCAAAGTTGTTGCACTTGTAGCATTCTATCACATCACTCAATGATCCAAATTTGTTGTAGCTTCTATTATGTGCTTCATGAGATCTTCTTGGATAACTATTTATTGTATATCCTTCATCATTTATTTTTTTCTTGGTATTGGCTCTACAATTCACAACTTTGTGCCTAAAATTATTAGATGAATAACATGAACCAAGAAAAATAGTTTGATACATGGGAGTGGAAGATCTTTTGAATGGTGTTTCTCTTCTAAATCATTATTCTTCTTAAGGTATTTCTATAGTTGGTTGTTGCTGATATTGACTTTTGAATATTCTAGGTGGTGTAGTTTCTGTGTAATATTCCTCTTGAGTCTTCATGTATTCTTCTTTCTTAGCGAGACATCTAACAACTTCTGCATAGCTTCTTGGTTCTGCTTCTTTCTCTGTCTTTTTGGAGCTTGAACCTTTCTCTGTCTGCTCCTGATTGTATCATAATCCATACATATCATAGTAAGGTATTTGACTGTTAATGATACTATCCAATATGATGGTGTTGTTTTGTTGCATGTCCTTCTTCTAAAGATATTTTATTAGAGTGACTATCTTTGCTTCTAACCCTTCAATGATCCTTTCCTTTTCATCTAACTTCCCTCTGAGTGCTTCGTCAATCTTCTTGTCTTCTTCTACTTGGATTTTTAGCTTTGTGATCATTTGCTCGACGTCCTTGGAGTTATGATATTCTTCTTTCTTATTTAGTTCTGGCTGGAGTGACTTTTTTTTCTTCTTTTCCTTGTTTAGATATTTTATGGCACACATCAATTCTTCCTTGTAATCGACTTCTGCCTCTTCACATTATTCTTCAGAGTCTTCTATTACCTTGAATAGTACCCTTTATGTATCACTATCACTGACTTCATCTTCATTTGATGAGGAAATGTCTTCCTTGGTGCATATACTTTTATTAAAAACATTCTTTTTGTTTCTTCTACCCTTTTGGATTTTATTTTTCTTTTTAGAGTCATGTTCTTCATTACCTTTATTTTTCTTATAGGAACATTTATTAGAAAAATTATCAACACCATCACAATTAAAACACTTCAATGGAAGCATACATTTGTATTTGTCGGTTACTCTTTTCATCCTTGTGACAAAGTTATCCACCTCTTCATCTTCCTCTGAATCATTGCTGCATCTATAGTCTAACTTTGGATTTTGTTTATCTTTCTTCTTTGTCTTCTTGGATTCCTTGAATGTTGCTTTCTTCTTGGTTGCATTATATTTCTTTATCCTCATCTCATAGGCATTCAATATCTTGTGTAACTTGTCCATGGTCATTGTAGCTAGGTCCACTCTTTCTTCTAGAGCTGAAATCTTTGAGTCAAATCTCATTGGTAGATATCTTAGTGCTTTCCTAACAATGACATGTTCCTTCATATCGACTCCCAAASCTTTTYTATTGTTTACTATTTCATCAACTCATAGAAATTAAGATGTTATCTTTTCATCTTCATTCATMTTCAATTGTTCAAACTTGKCTCTAAAGGTTTGAAGCTTAGCTTCCTTTACTTTGTCATCTCCTTCATAGATATTCTTCAATTTATCCCATATTTCTTTTGCAGATTCACAGTTGAAAACCTTGGTGTATATTGATTGAGTTTAMTCATTCAAGATGGAGTTTTTGGCTCTTGCATCATTATTTTCAATTTTTTTCCCATCCTTATCTCTTTGGGGAGTGGTTGGTGCTTTGTACCCATCTACTATTGCTTGCCACACGTCAAATCCTTGTGCATGCACATACATTTTCATTCGTCTTCTCCAGAAGGCATAGTTATCACCATCAAATTGTGGTACCCCAATCTTAGTGTAATCCACGATCTCCTTCTAGTGATTAGATTGCTTCTTGAAGGACCTGCTATGATACCAAGTGTTGGATTACTGAGAGGGCGGGTGAATAAGTAATGAGAAATTTAAGTACTTTTAACCACAGTATATTCTTCAACAATATTCAACAATTTGTCATTAGCATTCAATATATCATCATCAGTATAATCATAAAAAACATCGCATCACAATAGATACATAGTACACCATAATTTAAGTGGAAACCCAAATGGGAGAAAACCATGGAATGCTTTTCTTATTATCAAAAGAATACATTCATATTTATACTTTTGTTAGGTAACTCCTCTCCTTAATTTAGGGCTTCTATATTTTTCTTGTTACAACAAATTTTCCCTTTCATTAAAGACTTGTAACCAAATAGGGGCTTCTTGACCACTTCTTTGGGGTTTACAACTTCACAAAGTCATATCTCCCTAATCATGAGGAAATAAGTGGCATTCCACATAACATTGAAAACAACACAATGAGTATTATCCATCTATAATCTATCCTTCATGTCCATGTTCTTGATTCAACTTCGGCTACCAAAACCACATCATCGGGGCTTCTTCAAGGTTTGAAAGTAATGAAAACCAAATTATCAACATGCAAAACACTACAATGGTCATTAAAACATGAAATTCGACCATTCCAAGTCCAATTCATCTATGGAACTTTGTATCTTGGCTTCATTGAACCTATTAAATAGTTCTGAGTCAATTATATATCAGATTTGTCTAACAAATTTGGGGATTTCTCATTGGTTATCATTGTTTTCCCCAAATGTGTCATAGATCGAAATATGTGACAACGAATTTGCCCAAATTCGCACTAGTTCTTGGCCCATATGGGTCCAATGTTGAACCAGAAGCTTTGACACCACTTTGTAATGTACCCATCCCCCAACTGGATCATGTCACTACTAAAACAACCCAATAAAAATTTATAATACTAAACCTAAATGTCAAAATAACCCACAACATGACATTCATACACTTGCAACTATCTATGGTGCTAAAAAATGTAAATACAATTGCTTAATTGTGCATAAAAACAACTAAATAACATTCAACCACATAAGCAAGGATTTAAGTGCATATTTCTTCTCACAACAAGCAACATTAACTCATAGTAGATGCATAACAAAATATATCAACATTTAACACAATAAACATAGAAGATTAGAACACTTATCTTATAAAATGTCCCCGCTACAGAGGATGAACTTTCCTCTTGACCATAGAGATGTTGTTTCGGATATCAACAACAAGACACCCCCAACCTATGGCTATGAATCTGCAAGATATTGTGTTCCCTAGGGATGGCCAATGTCCCCCTTTCAACAATCAATTCTCACAACAAATTCCATTCCACCAAATCTCTTCCCCTCAACCTGTACAACAAAAGGGATGGAATCCCCCTTCACTTCTCATAACCCCTCAGGCCTTTCCACTCCCCTATATAGCTTTCATCACATGTTGTATATGAATTCTAGTTGTTGGGACCTCAAGAATTCTACAGGTTCAACATGAATTTTCCTAGCAACAAAACATGTGCTTCCTTGGACGAATTTCAAATAGAACTTCACTCACATGCATGCAACCTCTTTCTCCTTGAGATTCTAGCTCCAAACAACTACCAAATGTGTCCACAACAACTACCTTCATGCTTCAACACTCAAGAATTTATTGTTGGCTAGAAAAATCCATGTAAAAACAACTCCCTGTCCAAAAACATGAATGTGAATTTCTAGTCCTCTACCCATATGAATTTTCCTCCCTTTCTCGTGCTTTCTTGACTTGCATTCTTCCCCAAGTTGATTTTACTCAACCTCGATGCTCTCAATAACTATGGGATGTGACTATCACACCCACCCTATTACACTAATTCAATGATTGGGCTCTAGAGCACTCAAGAACTAATGGAAGGTTCATTGTAGGGATAATTTAGAAAGAAATAAGAAATGGGTTTTGGTTTAATAGACATGGGTAAACTCTCCCCCCTTGGACCCCCTCCCTCTCTTGTGAATAATTATCCCCCAAATCTTCGTCCATGCCCATCTATAGTTGCCGATACATTTTATTCATTATATTCAATTTACATCATTTACATATTATATTGCTTTGGCTCTCGAACATATACTATATTTACAATATACATCACTTGGCTGTCAACCATATACTACATCTACAATATACATCGCTAGTTTGGGGTTTGAAAATAGGAATGTTACATCAAAGATAAGAATAAAAACGATGGGTTTCAAGATACTCATGTTATCTAGCGAGTTCATAGCCAATCCTTAGAGATATAGATAGAATTATTGAGAGTTGAGCATAAAGTATGAGTAGAGTGCTAACGTCTAAATAATAATCTATACATGTATATTTCTTCATGTTAGTGAGAGTAAGGAGTCTTGCTCGCCTTGAAATTTAKTTTGGTTCTTATCTTGTCTAAGTGTGGTTTGAGCTTTATGTTTATCTTATGCATTTTGGTTTTAATTTAGGATTCATAAAATGTTGTGCTAGTATGCAACACTGAATTGGGGCCATTATGCCCTTGATAACATCATAGATTTTTGTATTCCATGTTGATATTTATATGCATACACACATGCACATGCATGTGCACATTCATGTGTGCGCACGTGCGAACACACGCACACACACACACACACACACACACACACACACACACACACACACACACACACACACAAACGTATCATTGTCACATGCAATTACAAGTCTACAATTCATCATTATAAGTGACAACCAAAGACGAAACAAGACATGAAATATTAGGAACATAAACTACCAAATATTCTTAGGATATTAGGAAATTGAAAATGGTATTTGACTTACCATTGATTAAAGAAATCAAGAAACTCTGTGAAACATGTCTAGCAAAGAAAGCATAAAAAAAGTTTGTTTGAGAAGGATGATGCATGTATAGTTAGTGAAAAGTTTAGTTTGTTACATTTTGAGTTATGTGGTCCTATGACTACAACTTCGGTCATTATGAAAACATACTTTATAACCTTTATTGATGATATCTTTATATAAGTTTGAATTTATTTCCTAAAGGAAAAATCTCAAAATCACAATATAATTAAAACTTAATTAGTGGAGTATATAATTACCATGAATACAAAAACTAAATCCAAATGGGCGAGTTCAAATGGTAAATGTTTTGGGATGTCAACGTTGATCTGGATTTTATGAGCAGAACGAAATGAATACAAATTATTAAAATATTCTTAACAAAAAATAACAAAGATACAGTAAAATTGGTTTTCTATTCAATAAGGAAATAAGTTGAAACTGTAAAATGCAGTGGAAAACAAACTTGTTGGAATGGTGGCAGCTTGTCTCTAAGAAGAGATGTGACGACTGAGCTCATTCGCAAGAACATGGTTACAATGAGGCTCTGAAGGTATTTTACAATAAACATGAATGTCAAAAACCCTATACATCCAAAAACCTAACCCTAAGAGATGAAGCGCCAAAAGTCATGTGAGCCCTATTTGGGTAAGTTAGTACATCAACTTCCTGGGGTCATAACTTTTGTATACGATCTCCATTTTAGGCACACGATAGCCCGTTGGAAAGGTCTAACCGAGAAGAACAATTTTCAATTGGCCCAAGGTAGTGCCTCTAATAGTCCCTTGGGCCCCAAATCCCCAAAAAACGTTGTTTAGGGCCTCAAAATGGCCCCGGAAGTTTGGAACCCAAAAAACTGTCGAAAAACTGCCAAGGTGGAAAAATGTTTTTTGAGCCAATGGAATAGGTGGGCGGCCATCGATATCCACCTGCATAAATCATCTATTAAGCCCTAAATAGTGGCTCATTACCCCTTAATTGGGGCATATTACATTAGTAATGTTATTTTATTTATGTCGGCTTTAGTCCATTAGTTGTAATTATACCTCCTAGTCTCCTATATATACCAAGTAGACATTTTCATTTGGAATCATCTGGTATTTGGACATTTATGTGGGCATAAGGAGGTTTCCCCCTCGAAGAGGCTTATTATCTGAATTTATCTCTTTTTCAATTCGTTGAGTAATTATTCTGAGGTTTTTCTATGCTATATTGATATTTGGTTCCTAACATATGGTATCAGACCTCAAGGTCTTGGGGTTTCGCTGCTACATATGAGACACCTTGGAATTTTCAATATAAATTTTTTTCTACAATGATTCAGAAGGAATGGCTTGGAGGATATTTAGAAGACAAATCAGGGTACGTTGGATTAAAATTTCCACTCCTGAGGCATTATACTTTAGGAGATACAACCTTTGTAAGATAGGGTTATGGAATCATCCTGAATTGAGTCATTGCATAATTTTCGCTTTTTTTTTTATGTAATGTTTCAGATCCTGAAATCTATAGGATATTCACAAATATTAGTAAGGCATCTGTGGTAATAGTTTCAACTTCCGGGTCATATTATATTTGTAGATACACCCTGTGGGAGATAGGGTATCTGACTAGTCCTATTGACTAGTCTCAAGCATGTGTTCCAAGTAAAACAATCATAACTTCTTCCTAGAGTATCCAAATAGAGTGAGACTAGTTTCATTGGATATTGGATAGCCTGTAGTAGTTCTGGTACAAGATTCAGAATTTAATATCAATTATTTTGTGCGGGGCACGCTATACAAGTGAGATCTCCTAGAAAGTCCAAAAATCAACAAGTTGTGGGGAAGTTACCATAAATTCCACTTGTCACATCCAATTTTGATGAGACCTATGGCATTGCA
>SNQJ01S0072633.1:28332-41663 GCA_010110895.2 Picea sitchensis
TCAATGAACTAGATGGATTTGTTATCTTTTGGTGGAGCAGGGGATGATTCGACTGAGGTGGTCGCTAGGGGTAGTGCAACATCCATGGGGCCCAATGGTTGGAATCCCAACCCCACCTGAAAGGGGTTGTGGCCAATTGAGCTATGCATATCTTGGTTATAGCTATGCTGGACATAGGGAAGACTCTCATCCCATGTGCAAGGGTGTTTTGAATTGTACATGCACAGGAGATGTATGACCATCCGATTGATGACCTCAGTTTTTCCATTTGTCTGGGGGTGGAAGGAAGTGGATTTGGTGAGATGGGTATCTAGCAGTGATCAGAGGCTCTACCAGAATGAGATAAGGAACCGACTGTCACGGTCTGAGATAACGATTTTTGGGATCCCAAAATGTACCCATACTCATTCAAAGAAGAGTTTGGCAGTGGCTTCTGCTATGATGTTCTTCTTGCAGGTGGCTATAATTTCCATCTTGGAAAAGCAATCAACAACCACAAAAGCAAAGTCATTTACCCTCTTAGTGGATGGGTGGCCCAACATGTATTACATTGATATGGATTCCCACATCTTGTTAAGAGTAGGAAGAGGGGTGTACAAGCCCTATTTCTCAGTGGTCGATTTGGAAATAATGCAGGTGGTGTAGGACCTGATATACTTTCCGACATCCTGTCGAAGTTTCGGCCAATAGAAATTTTTATGCAACACTGCCACTATTTTTTCAACGCCAAAGTGTTGTGCCACCCGATTGTAGTGAGCTTCCCAAATAAGCTTCGCGCACTCGCTTGATGGAACGTAGTGATGGCCCAGGCAACACAACAACCTGTCCTGAAGATGGAAATTAGCGACCACTGAGTTGGCACCCAACATTTGGTAGGTGGTGGAGAAGTCAGGATCTGTCTCATAGAGGTGGGGCCATTAGGAGGTCTCATGGCCAAAAGAGTCTAGCACCGCAGTGAGTGTCGTGACTGGAGGTCGGTTGAGGCAGTCAACAACTCGGTTGTTACTTCTTGTTTTATACTTGATGTTGAGGTGAAACTATTGTAAGTATGTTGACCACTTCTGATGGCGGTCATTCTACAATTTTCCTTGGGTTTGCATGAACAATAGTGGCTTGTGATCAATGTGGATGATTGTCTCCTTCCCAAGAATGTAATGTCTCCACTGGCGGTAGGCTTGCACAATGGAGTACATTTTTTTTTTTTAAGTAGGGTACTTACRAACAACATCTGATAGTGTCTCACTATGATATGCCATGGGGTGGTCGTGTTGAGTGATARTGATGCCCACAKCATAGTCTRAAGCATCTGTCTCGATMTTAAAGGGATGTTGCAGATCTGGTAGTGAAAGTACCAGGGATGAGAAAAAGCGCTTCTTCAATTCATCGAAGTCTTGTTTTTGGGACATGACCCACACAAATTTTGACTTATTGCCACCCTTGGTTACTTGGCTAATGGCCCATGTGATATGAGAGAATCCAACACGAACCTACAATAGAAATTGGTGAGGCCCAAGAAGATCTAAAGTTCAATGAGTGTGGTTGGGGCTGGCCAATCATGGATGGCCTATATATTGGATGGATATACATGCACACCATGTTGATCAATGATGTAACCTAAGTAATGGACCCTGTCCATGCCGAAGGAGCATTTTTCCAAGTTTTCATATAGTTTGTGCTAGCGCAGGGTGTGCATAACCTGTTGAATATGCTACAAGTGTTTCGCCCAAGTCTTGTTGTAGATGAGGATGTCATCCATATACACTACTACAAAATTATTGGTGAAAGGTCGTAGGATATCATCCATCATCCTCAGAAAATTTGTTGGAGCATTTGTCAAACCAAAGTGCATGACCAACCATTCAAAAAGAGCTTATTTTGACTTGAAGGTAGTCTTCCATACATCTGTATGTTCTATTGGGACCTGGTGGTAGCTAGAATTTAGATCAATCTTACTGAAGTATTTTTCCCCCATGAGTTGATCAAGGAGGTCATCGATTCAGGGAATTGGGTACCGGTTTCCGACTGTGATTTTATTCAGGGCTCGGTAATCATTGTAGAGTCACCAGTTCTTGTCTTTCTTCTGCACCAACATGATTGGGCTCCCACAAGGCGATGAGCTGGGATGGATGTGCCCCTTGTGGAGAAGTTCTTGGATCTTCCTCTTGATCTCCTCATTTTCTAACAGAGAGTGATGGTAGACTGACCCAATGGGTAGTGGTGTGTCTGGGTTCAGATCGATGGGATGCTTGACCTAGCAGTGCAGAGGTACCCCGGTAGGAGAGGAGAAGATATCTAAGTATTCTTCCATGACCTTATCCACTTGCTTCTATTGTGTGGAGAGATTGTTCACGGAGGCCCTAGATATGGCGGAGATCTTTCGCTCACTCTAAGAGAAAATCACGAAGAAGAAAAATTTCTTGGTCTGAGAGATGACCTTCTTGCATTGCTTGGTAGAGATCAAGGAGATAGCACTAGGAGGGACTGCCTTGGGTATCCTGTACAATTTCATGTTCAAAGTAATAATAACACTACGAGGCCTAGACTCATATACAACATGACGTTTCCATAAATAAGGTTGGCCCAAGAGAACATTACAAACTTTGAGAGGAGCAACATCACACAATACCTTGTCTTTGAAGGGCTTGATGTCATACGATAGTCAACACTGTTGGTTGACGTAGAGATCGCTTCCTTGTCAGAGCCATCCAATGGTGTAGGGTTTTGGGTATCACGTTTTTGACAAAGCCAACCGCTTGATGACATTTGCTGAGATGAGGTTCTTCTGGTGTTACACATTATTTTGGTCACCTTGGTGATGTGTCTACAAACATGTATTCAACCTCTCAAAAGGATCTTTCCCATGAGAAAATTAATTGGTTTCCTTCTCTACAAAGCTTGTTTTTAGAATGATGTCGCAGGCTAGTAGTATTATACAATGCGGAAATGCCCAATTTCTGTAGGATTCTCTAAACCTAGCCTGTGGAGTTTCCGCATGCTGCTATATAGACAGGGTGCAGCGAAATTATAAAACTGAGAAAAAGGAAGAAGTTCATGAAAGTTCTAGAAGGAACCTTCTAGAATATGAGTTGGCATCCGTGTGGTTGAGATTCTACCGGCCTCTCTGATTTGGTGGGATCATCTTGATCTCTTTAACCATCTCTCTTTCTCCTATATAATGATGGATTCTCATGGAAAAGGTTAAGAAAAAAGCATTAAGAAAATAAGAGCAAGTAAGGAATGATTAAGGTTGAATAGGTTGTGAATTGTGTGAGGTACTCTACATCAGATGATTGAAGGCTTCATCTCATCTTATCAAGTTATTGTGGATCATATTCATGCAATCTTGGAGCAAGTGTGTGTGTCAAGAGCAAGGGCCACCGAAAGGGAACTTAGCAACATCAAGGTTGTTTGGTTGTATCTTCCACTTTATCTTAATATAATACAGTGACATGTTTCTTTCCCATAAAATCATTCTCATTTTATTACATGATTCCTTGATCACATGTATAAGTCTTCATTGAATATACTATTATTTCTTTCACTTTGTTTGGTCTGTGTTTCATTGTAGGATCAATACCACAAGAGCACCGGAGCGAAGTAGGGACAACAAAGATATAAGGAAGCGATACTCAAAGGTATGTCACACATCCTTTCTTTGATAATAGATTCAATGATTAGAGCTTCAGGAAAGTGCCATGCCCTGTCTTGTTGTGTTCTAGATCTAGGTTGATGTAGGGAGATCAGTTTATGTCTGCATTTACCGATATTATACAATAACATTTGGCTACCGCTATCAGTGATGAAGTGAGACAGGGTGTCTTTTACCCACATCTGTGAATGGAAGAGGCTCTCTCCTTCTTCTAGCTCGTCTGGTTCACCAGGTTGGAGCTTTGTGGTAGCAACAGTGGCACTGGGTTCCGCGTCAATGATCTAGCTTCACTTTTCTGGTTCTGACTAAGAGTCAAAACTCACATCTGATTCAGAGGCTTTCACTTCGGCCACCAACGACTGCTTTGAGAAACAGTCTACAATGTTATGATAAGGGCTCTTATGGAAATCAAACAACTTCCTGGCATATTTCTTTGTCTTTCTAGTGTCCTTATTTTCTTGCAGCTTGGACTGGTTGTCCTTATATTGTCCATATTTTCTCTGTCCTTTGTTCTATGGCTTGGGGCCACCCTTTCCTATCTTTTACTATGAGGGCTTCCCAGGACCAAATTGTCGCATCTTTTGTTTGAGCTTCTGATCGATTTGATGACATATCAGTAGGCTGTGCCCAAGGATGAGATGTCCAAAAATTCCATTTCGGTCTCGATGTATCTATGAAGAGCATCGTGATACTTGAGAACCAGATGTCGCTTTGAATCTTTGATACCCAACTTGGTGCGCAAGGTATGGAATATATTTGTGAACTTTGGCACTACTTGGTCTCTTTATTGGTACAGTGTGGTCCACTTGGTATACAAGTCGTCATAACTTCCGACATGGTATTATTGTTCCTTAATAGCATCCCTGAAGAATTTCCTGGTTGCCATGACTGTAAATAATGAGGGTTCCTCTGTTTCCTTTTGCTCACAAAAATTTTCCCACCAATATTTTTCATGGGGAACGACTTTGAGGAGTGAAAAAGTAATATTTTTCTCTATTCGAAAAGTTATGGATAGAAAAATACCCTTCTAGTAGATTCAACCACTTGTCTACAACATCTACATCTATCTGACCTTAAAATATAGGAATATCGAAGTTKATTTGTACCTTGAAGGGGGTGGCACCTCCACTCGAGGAAGATGTGTTGCCTATTGGTAGCCACCGAAGGATTTGAGTGCAACTATCCATCATATCATTCCTCTATTGCATGAGGGATTCCTCAAGCAACATTTTGAAAGGATCTCATGTATCGTCATCTTTCTTTTCTCCTTCCATGAGAGGTCGCTTGGGCGTGCGAGAGATTTTGGTCTCAAGAGAAACAAACTCGAGGCCCAA
Organism: Picea sitchensis; assembly: GCA_010110895.2. Lineage (NCBI taxonomy): Eukaryota > Viridiplantae > Streptophyta > Pinopsida > Pinales > Pinaceae > Picea > Picea sitchensis. Next base: position 33,316 of record SNQJ01S0072633.1, read on the forward strand.
TTCTTTGTACCCTGACCTCATTGGGGACATGCATTAAGACGACAAGGAGTAGACCGCTATGACACCATTGATTCAGATTTTATGAGAATAACGAAATGAATACAAATTATTAAAAGATTCTTAACAAAAAATAACAGAGATACAATAAAACTGATTTTCTACTCAATAAGGAAATAAGCTGAAACTATAAAATGTAACAGAAATCAAGATTGTTGGAATGGTGGTGGCTTATCTCTGAGAAGAGATGTGACAACTGTGCTCATTCGTAAGAAGATGGTTACAATGAGGCTCCTAAAAACTGTCGAAAAACTGCCAAGGTGGAAAACTGGTTTTTGAGCCAGTGGAATAGGTGGCTGGCCACCGATATCCACCTGGATCAAATGTTGAGACCCATGTTCAAGTTCCATTAAGAACATGTTGTCCACTAAGGAATTTGAAAATGTAAAATATGTTGTGTTAATGTGATAATGAAATTCATAGCTCTGTTTGAATGAAACAAAAACATTTAAAATGATCAAAATAAATGTTAATGAATACATTTAACACATGTTGCAATGAAATTCATAACTTTCTTTGAATGAAACAAAAACATTTAAAATGATCAAAATAACTATTAATGATTACATTTTAACCGTTGTACACCCTAATGGATTAAGTGTCCATTTAGTAGTTCTTACACTCCATAAAAATCTATCAGAAGAAAGAAAGAATTATATGGACATATTTGAAACACATTGAAATGTAATTCTTTTTCTAGAGAACTATGGGACGGAAATTGATTGGAAGGAAGAAAAATTAGAGGGACATAATTGAAACATGTTGAAATGTTAGCATTTTTCTAGAAAACTATGTGATGAAGAAGTTAATATTGCATTATAGTTGACAAATATAAGTTCAATAAAGTCAAAAAAATGTAGTGTGGAATTTTTTTGGTTGATGTTTTTAGTCATTTTGATTTTTTCCTATTTTTCTTCAATTTTTCAGCACCCATTAAGTTATTCTCAACTTTGATTTTTTCAACATTGTGGAAAGGTGACATCTAAAGAGGCATGATATAATGCACATTATTGAGTGAATCAGGTCTGTCTCAAATTATTGAGTGATTCATATTAGGGTTTTTGGTTGTATTATTAAACATTTATATTACTAAAGGCAAGAGATAAAATGTAGATGTAAAGAGAAGAAATCCCTTCACCTTCACGACTTTAAGATGTTGACATGAAAATATTTTGTGGACTTCACTAAGCTATTTCCAACTCTAACGTTTCCATTAACATTATTAAAACATAATATCTGAAAAGCCATGATCTCTATCTGTAAATTGTTGAGTGAATATTCATGGTCTAATACAAATAATTGAGTGAATCATATTAGAGTTTTGGTTATACTATTTACATTCATATTACTCAATATAAGAGACAAAATGTGGATGAAAATGGAGAAAATATCATCCTTGTCAGTTAGAGTGAATAGCCAAATGCTTAATGCTTAGAGACTATTTGATATTGAAATGAAAATGATTATAATGAATGAGTTGTGGTGTTTAATGAATCCCACTCACCAAAAGGATAGAATTAACATTATTGTGCCACAAATGAATTATAGAACATCAATAATAATGAATCAAAATAAGAAGACTAGAGAAGTGATGTAGCACAAAAAATTTCCAAGTGGTAGTGGCAGTATTCAAAGGACATAAACCCAAATGGGATGGTTTTAAATGAAGAAGACAAAAAACACCAATAAGACCAAAGATACTCCAAGCATATTTAAATGAAGCTAAAATCAATTTTGATATAAGTTTTGTTACCCCCCAATGCCTAGGGGTAACTAGAGGAGAACATGTCTCATGGCCCACAATGAAGAACATGATCCCGACCATGATGATCATCAACATGTCCACAGATGGAATCCTAGCATCCACCCTGATTCACCTTTACATATATAGGTCAACCAAGGATCATCACATTCAAGAAACCCAGAGTATGGGAGATGGTAATCCATCGTCATCATGAGGTATGTTATTCCTTCTTTTACGCAAAGTGTTGTGCTTAATTTTCAAGGCATATGTATGAGGATCTTTCGTTGAAGTTGGGTAATGGATAACTGGTTCAGGAAATTGTGTCAGTTACCTTTTTTCACCTTGGTGGTCAACTTCTATGCCCTAGTCTCTTGTTTTCACCATCCAGAGAAAATGGGTACTACCGAGGGGCCCTCTCAAGGGTAATGTTCCATTCCTTTCCATACTTAAAAATTTCCATCCTGGAGTCTCTCATAGTGTACTAAACTTTGGAAATAGATCATGGTCCATTCTCTCATGAGAAGAGGGGCCGAATGCCTAGAGATTATTTCACAACTGCTATGAAAATAATAAGAAAATGATGCTAAAGAAATAAAGGAATGGTAGAAAAATATTACTAACAAAATCCATTCCAAACTTGAGCTCTACTCATTCAATTCTCACCCTAGTACAAAAAATGTAATACTAATGGCTTGAAACCTTTCAAAGGGGACTTGCAAATACAATAAAGCAGGACTTAGAAAAAGGAAAATAAGGGGGTTTGGAAAAAATAGCACATAAATATGGGGTAAATCAAGAGAAAGCACACCCTCCACAAAGGTGCTAATAGAAATGGATTCAATGACACCATTATCCATGAGGTAAGCCCTAAAACCATATCGCTATCACACTTACTATTGAAGGGTTTTTACTTTCCCTTGTCACTCTTGGGACCTATCCCTCTACCTGGGTTATTTTATTTCATGTCTAGCTGGCACACCTAACAGGGTTGGACAAAGGCCCTCCCATACTTAAACTTGGTAACTCACATGGGGTGTTGGGTTGGTGTGATGCTTGAAGGGGATACTAAGGTGAATTTTCTTACATGGATTATATCTTAATTTCCAACTTTCTTTGCATGTTTTAAGGGCTAACGTTTCTTATGAAATTTTTCTAACCATGTTTTATACTTTTATTTGTTTTGGACAGCCCTGGCATGGTTCTTTGAGGGACGTCCTTGGATTGTACCCAAGATGTTGTGCCTTTATTGTAGGACCTTGGCATGTGTGATGGAGAGAAATGAGTCATATAGTGACTCACCACCCTCAGATATTGGCTCTCACATCCTCATAACCCTATATGATGGACATGTTGGCACAGGGGTAGACCCAGGGTTCAATGCTTCAACATCGCACCAAAAAAAACCTAAATACTGGCCCTTTCGACACCACCTGCGAAGAAGGCGAAGTCTCACTCGAGGTAGAGGCAGGGGGAGTTACAGGACTCGTGTGTCTGTAACCAAGCTGGGACATAGATCTATGATTACAACTACTTTGCAAAGTACTTAAGAAATACATGCATTAGTTTATCAACTTTATTCACATCGCAAAGAAAACCCTAAGAATAGATCGACGCAGTAAAACTGACAAAATACACATCGCACTTGGCATCATAAGTTAGATCTATCACATTCAACACGAATAAAGCACTAAGAATTCATATATCTATCTATCATACATAACAATAAATTCACTAAGTAGATCCATGACATAAACATCATAGCACAAAGAAAACCATCAACACGTGGTATACGTGGTTTACCCCAGTGTGGGGCTACATCCACCAACTTCTTCTTCTTCTTTATTAGGCTTCAATCGATTACATTCATCTTCTCCTTTGCACTAAGCCACAGAGCCAAGCTTCACACCGGACAGGTGATCTGCGCACTAAGCACTAGATCCACCTTCCCAAAATCAAGTCAAGGCACAGAGCCAACTCCTCTATCAAGCACCGAGCCTTACATACACAGTTTGTTGCACTAAGCAACCCAAAACTACTTGCACTTAGCCTTGCAAGCTATTGACTCCTTTCTACATTACATTCTTGCTTATTTATACTTTTCCATTTACAAAAAGGCCTAATCATGGGTAAACCCATGGATCGACATCCCATAACCCATTAAAAAACCATAAGAACCCCATGTTGGGTCAACAAATCCCACAAAACAAGTGATATCCACAATCTCAGATCTGCCTGGGTGCTCCTTCCTCGATCACTACGTCTAAGTCCAAAAAGTGGTCAAACCTGACCAAGATTTCCTCAAAACTTGGTCGAGGGCCAACAAGACATATGAGCCTTGGTTTGAGAAAATTCAGTTATTATGGCATATTGATGGGTTGTAAGCCCCATAGGATAGGAAAAGTACCCCATGTCCTATTTGCACATGGGATGGAGGAAGTTGGAGTAGTAGTGACTCATGAATTATTTATAGATGAGATGCAACCCTCCTCTCCTTGGAAGCAACACATTGAGTCCCTTTACGTCACCCTCTTTACCTTGACACCACCTTCTATGGTTTGATGTTCTTAGGGTTTGATGGATGGATGGGTACCATAGATAACTTGGTATGACCTTGGGTGAGGAGACAAATCACTTGAAACATACTTCACCTTGGAGGATGCCACATGGCCTTTGGAAGCCTTACCTTAGCCTTTGAAGGCTTGACGCTACCCTACCCAGCCTTGACGTCTCACACGTGTGGGATACTTTTATTTATTTTTTCTCCTTAGCATTTTGTAAAGGGTTAGATGAGGGGTCAACCCCACTTCTAATTTTTTGTTGATATTTTATGTGGAAATGTGTATTAGGGTAGCCTCATATAAGAAGGCTAACCTCACTTTAATTTTTATCATCATCTTTCACTCACCTTTGTGGGTAACACATCTGAAATTTTCTCCCTCTAAGTGTTACTAACTCTCTCTCTCTCTAATGCACTATGCGTGGAAAGGTCTCTTGTGGAAGGATTTGTTGATTTTGGATGGACATTTCTGCAATTAGGGTTACATTATCTTGGTTTCTTGAATGAAGTAAGTGATTTTTTGCAATTATTTTTCATGTTATTAAAGATTATGCTGAAATTATTATTTTATTGAAAGAAGTCTTGTTTGGTGAAACTCTAAGAGAGGAACATAAGTGCTTCTTCCTCTCACAAGGTTGTATTTGTCCTAAAATTGGTTAATTGTCCTTGCTAGGGTTAGAACCCTAAATCCATAAAGTTATATCACTTTAGGATTTTAACCCTATGTTTTTTTATCTTTGACCTAGTTAAAGCTACAAGAAGGGAGGAACAACCTCTAGGGCCCAAATGTTCCTACACCATCGAATTTCTTCTCCTCAAGATCTAAGATGAACTAAGGAATAAATGTGCTTGCAAATTAGGGTTTAGATCCTACATCGTGGTTTCAAGTAGGCCAACCTTCAATCTTGGTTGCATTTGAAAGACTCCATAATCCTTAAAGACTCCATAATTCTCATGGTGAATTGATTGATGAACCCACGCTCTCAAAACTCTCAATATTTCTACTAATTATACTAACACTAACATTGGAAAAATCACTAAATAACTTCTTGTTGTTAATACAACTTTTCTACAACCATCTTAAATCACTTCAATTTGTTGCATACACATATATAAAGGTGGCCTAACTCATTCTGAAATTGTCTCTAACAATTGGATAATATTCTATTGGTTGCATGCTTAATTTCCATGGGCAATTGTGGCATTTCTGAGCACTTATTATTAATTTTGTTACAAATTAATTATTGCTTTTATAAGACTATCTTGCTGCTGCAATTTTCAACAACCATATAAACATAACTTGTCTAGTGTCCAAAAGAGGTGTTTATTGCATACCTAAACTTGGAAATTATTACATATATGCTGGAAAGTGTTCTTGTTTTGGGCAGGTACCAAATCAATTTCAAACCTCTTATCTTTCCTTGACCTAGACTAATATTTCGGTGATAAATATAGGGAGTGGTAGGATTGTCTAATAAACTTGATATTTGATCCCTTTAGGTCACCAAGGAAGACTCCCTTGTGGTGCACCTCTTCCATCACTAAAATTAGGGAAGCCACCACTAAGGTGATAGTGGTAGGTTCTTCCATAGTTATGCAATATTTGGTAGTCTTGTGTTGGGATTTGCATAAGTACAAATCCTATGATAGAATTTTGGCATCGTTTTCAGGGAGGATTGAACCATTCTTCTCAACAACATATCTTTGGTAAACTTCTCCCAAAGCCCTTATCTTACAAGTTTACCTAGTGACTCCATTGAGGGTATGTTGTGGGTGGTAAATCCCTCCTACAGACTAGCACTAAGAGTTTTATCATACATGTAGAAATGACCTAAAGATTCTTACTTTTTACCATCATCCCATGCCTAAACCCCCATTACTCATATGTAAATACAAGGCTCAAGATATTAAGTTGACGTACTTTATTTTTCGTGTTTGATGTCGATCCCTTTTCGTGCTTGGTCATTCTTTGACTGCAACTCTCCTCCCAATGTTGACCTGCATTCACTAAAGACAAACAAAGAACTCCACATGCATTTGATCTATGAACTAATGGGTTAGAGATTTAATCAATTATACAATCGGTATTCCAATAATGAAAATCTCATATGGCGGGACGAGAAAAGTGATTCTTTTATTAACTTCACAATGATACCTTACAATGATAAAGTCGGCTATTGCTCCTCGATCCTGGCCCTGGGCTCTTCTTCCACTGTTTTCCAACTGCTTTGTTCTATACTTATCTTTGTACAAGGATTGCTAAAGGACAAAGGGAATGTTTAATCAGGTATGGATTTCTAGCTTTACTATGTGTTTAATCGGGTATAGTTTCTTTACTATGATTCTCCTCCTTTTAAATGGGACCCCTAACCCTTCTTTTATAGGCTAGAAGAATCTAGGTATTTGGTTGAGTGACCAGTCATGCATGGCTGAAAGGTTTAGTTAACTTACCCAAAGCTGTGTGTTCCATCAGAAACTTTCCTTTTTCCATGATTTTGTAGGTACACGCGGGTTGTCTTGGGTTAGCTAGTGTGTACATGCATGCGGTAATGGAGCAGGGTGCGTGGGACTTTATAAAAGGGGTTTTTAAGAAGAGTTGTTTAGCAGTGTTTTGGCAAAGAAGGAATCTGAGATGGCCTGATGCCAGGTAAGCATGTCTGGTGAAAATTAGGGTTATAACAGATGCCCCCTAATGTGTGAGGTTTGAAGAGAATATGATGGTCGAAATACATTAACAATATTCACCGATGTTCCGAACAAGTGAGCCCAGGGACCAGAAATCGGAAGGTGCCATCTGCAAAATAAAAATTGTCTCACCGAGGCGGGCATACCCATGCTCGGGATAAAATAAAATAATGGCTATCAATCAAATACACTATAGATCCATGTCATATAACTATATAAAGTGTAGCCACGAGCAATACATAGCGGTGCTACATCTCGAAATCAAAAAGATATACATGTAGAGTATCCATCTTCTAGAAGCTGATAAGGCCTGATGGCTGGAGATGAGGTCTTCAGATCTCAAGAAACAACTTAAAAATATTCAAAACTCGAGTAGGAGTGTAATATGAGTGTACGACTTCACTACCCAGAGGTCTTTGATGACTCGTCGGTCGTGGACTAGAGAATCTTGATTATCAGACTGAAGGCTTCATTGATTTCGAAAAAAGACTTGATTGGACTTTCGGGATGGTCGGGCATGAGGGAAAGAGACAAACTGTAGAGGGGGCGAATCAGGTTTGGTAAAAACTTCCCTTGGACAATAGCACGACAAATTATGAGACTCAGGCAACATGGCATTAACATAAGTTTGCGAGGCAGGAGGCAACACAAAATCTCCATATGTTTGGAAGAATAACCAAATGGAGGAGGACACAACTCAATGTAGTGGGAACAACTTCCTAAGGTCATATGAAATCCTAGGGTTTGACGAACAAACGGACATATGTGCTTTATCCAAGGGTGATGCATTGTGCTGCCAATAAAACAAAATACTTTTCCCTTCCTCTTTTTGGGGTATATTTGATTTTTTTTTTGTCTTTTTCATTAATTTTGGAAAAAGAATAGAAGAATGTTACGTTACAAAGGAGGAATGAATGTCACAAACATGCAAGTTCAAGGTGCAAGGACAATACTGATGTTCAAAGTAAGGACACTCGGGAAAAATCCCTCCTGGGGCCAAAGGTGTCAAGACAAAGAGGCAAAGTGCTAAAGGGCTTGCGTATAAGGCATGCTTCAAATGGTTTAGTTGAGAGCAACATGGAGTTGACATTAGACCAGATACACAGGTATGTGTTGGATTACTGAGAGGGGGGGTGAATCAGTAATAACGTGATTATAATCCTTTTCTTCAAATGTTATATCAATGTAGAATTATTATCCAATAATGAGCAGTAATAAATAAACAATCACACACATACACAATACACCAATGTTTTACGTGGAAACCCAAATCGGGAGAAAACCACATAATGTTTTTTCTTATAT
>SNQJ01S0072634.1:9886-37876 GCA_010110895.2 Picea sitchensis
GAACACTCTTGTGTTGATTTGCTAGCCTCAACTGAATAGGTGACCAGATCAACTTTGGTTTTCCCATCATCTCCCATGTCTTCTTCAGAAGGATGTGCACATCAGATCCCATATCCAATATTGTATTATCCATATCGTAGTCTCCTATTTGTGCATTAAGTCATAATTTCTTGTTCATCATTTTCTTTCATTGTACCTAGTTAACTACTCACTATGCACCAAGTTCTTATTTATTTTACGCACACTTATCAACTAGACTTTCTATGATCGAGTGGTCATAGACCGAAGGCATGTCATAGACAAGCTGTAAAGTTGATGCTCCCCATCCTATTTCTAGCAGTTCCTTCCTTTCTTATTTATATGGCTTTCACTCTTTCCGAGGGTTAAATGTTGGAGGAGTTTATACTACATTACTTACCCACTGGTCAGTGTGAATTCATTTTTCTGTCACATTAGCTCCTGTTCTTTCTCCTCTGTGCATAACTGCTGCTACCCTTGTTCAATCGTCGTGCTCTTTTTTTTCTATCATATGCACATTCTAGTTACTTTTCTCCTTCCACATAGTGATTCGCTGCAGAAAATATTTCGTCACATGATCCAACTATGTACAATATGTTCATGTCATACAAATATTTTGACAATCTCTAGCCAAATTCCCAAGATGGTTATAGTTATAGCATATAATCGGTCCTCTTCCTTGACCTCTGAATCCTACACTTCATCCTTGATTGTATCCCATCAAAGTATTATATTGTGGTATCCCTCCTTCCAATCCATCGTCCCCTTGAACTATGTATGCATCCGTGATGTGTTCTCTCATTAGATCGAGTGTGCGACATAACTTTTTTTCATGTCCCACAAACTTACAAAAATTACAAAATAATATTTTGGCAGTGCTCTGATACTTCTACATCAAATAACAAGAAGTTGTGTGACAACACATCATTCTACATATCTCACACCATACCCCTCCTCCCGAGGCCAAGGGATTCAAGCCCCCTATAGACAAATAATATTTAAAGGTTGGACACTCGTTCTTATGATGACCTTCCCTTTTTCATGTAACACACAAGACTTCTTTGTGCTTTTCCTTCCCTTTAGAAAGATTCTGCAGCTGAATTGTCAATGCTACTAACTGCGACTGAAACTGAGCCATCACTATGCCATTCTCTCATATATGGGATGCTTCCAACTTCATGGGGATCTCTAGTGCTTCTGAATTCTAAAATATATTTTGTTGTGTCAATGGGAATCATATATATGGTAACAATCCTGTAATGAACCATTCCCTATGCTACTCATCTTGAATCTGGAAGATCAACCAATCCATCAATATCTTGAATCTATGATCAAAATCCCATACCGATTCATTCTACAGTTTTTTTAACTCTTTTAGTTCCATAATACATTTCAACTCAGAATTTAATTTCTAGAACTCTTTTAATAGGGATTTCCTGATGTCTTCCAATGTTATTGCTTGTCCCGCAGGTACATTGGAGTGATACTTAATCTACCAGAGTAACACGTAGTCTCTGAATTTCGTCACTAACTACACGATTTTTGTATCTTCTTCCTGGATGTTCTTCATAGTCCATATCACTTCATAGACAAATAAGTGTTGTTTCATATGTTTTTTCCCTGCTTCATGGAAGACATTCATTCTCAAAATGGGGTCTACCCCCGCCATTGTGTACTACGCAGTATTCTTCCTTGGTGTCTTTAACTGAATATGGGTTGTCGTACTACCTCCACTACTCTGACTACCTTGACTAATATCCTTTCTTCCTTCACTAACTACAAGTGTTTTCTACACAGTTTTAGATCTTTCCTTATACCTTGGAGATGCACACAGGGTTGTGGGTTTGACACAGAGCTAGGCCCAACTGGGGCTAATGGGATGTAATGGATATCCTTCTTCTATACTAAGATGAAGAACCTTTTCATTTTCCTTTGTGAATGATATTTCTTCGATCTGGAGCATTACATTGATGTCTCTTTCCTCAATCTCATTGTGTTTCCCCTTCTCCATCTTCCATAGTCCTCTTCCTATTGTACCAAAAAAAAATTCCACTAAGAAACACTCCAATATCTTCTTTCATCACACCTTCTTCTTCTCTCAACATTCTCATCCAATATTTTCCTTATTTATTCTTTCCTTCATCCCTCTTCTCCATACTCTCAGACCATCCCCCAGTCATCCCCCAACATCATGCATGTGTGAAGGAACCTATCTACTAGGGTGCTCATATTCCAACGTCATAACCCCCTTGTCACATAGAAACTTCTTGACCCAAGTAGAAAATGATTTCAAATATCTTCCACACGGACCTTTAAAGAACTTTGTTTCAACAACACTATATGACTAGGTACAATCTGTAGCAAACTCAGTAATATAAACCCCTAATACATTATCCAGACAAATATCAATTGTGTGCGGTATTAACTTGGTTGATCAACTCAGGGGTCCAACTCCTTGGAACAACAGTCCATAATGTTTTGTTCTTTTCAACTAACCTTTGTAACCACTCAGCCAAAACTATTGGGAAATCAACAAATAAAATCTGATGTAATTATGTAAATAGATACCTCTGTAACCATTTCTCTGAGTTGATCCATGGGTTCTTATTATGATATCTTTAAAACTTGTGCTCCTTCATATCCAACCACTATCCTATATATTCCTCAGTCGACCTCCACATTTCCCTTAGTCACAGATATTGGTTCTGACAACAAAACCATTTGTTGGAATACTGAGAGGGGGGTGAATCAGTATGAGCACAATTAGTAATTTTAATCACAATATAAAGCCTCCAATAATGTTCAATATTTTATCATGAACATTCAATATATCATCAACACCATAATTCAATGCATAAAAATCACATAATCACAATACACTGGAATTTTACGTGGAAACCCAATGTGAGAGAAAACCATAGAATGATTTTCTTATTTATCAAAGAGTACATTCATTGGAAGCACACACTTCCTATTTCTACAGCTACAACTGGAAAGGGGTTCCAAAACCCTATTTACAAGATTCAACCTAAAGGAATCTACAACTCCCTAATTTTCCATCTCCAACCAGAAGGAGGCTATGACCCCCTTTCCTTGCCCCGTCTAACTGCCCTAAAATATAAATGTAGAACAACCTGTCACTACCTCTATCATTGTAACTAATAACTTGTTGTTTTTTCTGATACTTTTGTTGTTGTTATTGATTTTCATATCTCATCAATAATGCAACCACACATACCTCATACCAATATACACAAGAGAGTTCTCCAAATCAAATGCTTATGAATCACTAAGACATATATGTTCTTGATTTCTTCAGAATACACACCCTAACATACACAAGAAAAAATACCTTCAACCTGTAACTAACCTAAGTTATAGATCCCTGATCTTCAACAATTTTTCATCACAGGTTCGCAACCCATACACTTCCTACTCACAGATGTCTATGCTTTTACCCACTGCAGATCAAGGATGTCCACACTTTTCCTCCTAAAACTCATGGATTTATGCAAGGAACTTGGATCTATAAATTTTTATCCCTTTTCTCGGCTGCTGCAAACTTCTTTCTTCACCGGACTTCACTGACTCTAACTTATTAGCTTCAAATTTGCTAATTAGTATTCACAGAAATGATTTTCCAATTGAATTTTCTCTATGGTTTAATGAAGATCTCATGATGACATGCAACTCATATAGGATCTCATGATGACATGCAACTTGTTAAATTCTGTTTACAGTTAATTTAATATGCAACGCATATGCATCTTTTTAACTTTTGTTTACAACTAATTTACCTTCACATGCAACTTTTTAACTTCATGTTCAAGGGTTGACATCAATGAGAACCAATATTTCACCAATTCAATGACAACCAATCTTCCAAAAACTAATCTTTCAACAATATCCCCATTTGGCATTGATGGAAACACATAGACAAAATACTTAGACAAGGTTTATGAAAACACTCATCCTCATGTTGACTCCCCATGTCTTCATGCCTCTTCTCTTCATTTCCATGCCTCTATTTTTTCTCGTCCCCTTTGACATCAATGGAAAAGGGTGACTTCTTCTTGGTGATGCTCCCCCTATTTGTAAGCCTTTGATCTCTACTGATGTTTCTCTTCATGGTTCTTCCTCGTGTAAATATCTGATAAAAATCATTCAAAACACATTCAAGTCTTTCATGATTACTGTTTGTCTCCCCCTGTCGTACTATGCCAATTGCCATGTAGATCACTGTGGGGTCGAAACTACTCCTAGTTTCTATTGAAAATACTCAAAAGTCTCCTGCATAAGAGGTTTGAAGAAGATATCTACAATTTTTTCTTTTGTCCCAACATACTCTACCTTGATGTTCTTCTTTGTAAATTTATCCCATAGAAAGTGAAACTTGATCAGAATGTGTTTCATCTTGGAATGCATCACTGGATTCTTATAGATACTTGTATCACTGGAGTTATCACAAAATATTGAAATAGGTTTTTCATGTTCCATCTGTATGTCCTACAAAGTTTTCTTCATCGAGAGAACCTGTGCACAACACGATGTTGTTGCAATATAATTTTCTTCTATTTTGGACAATGATACTGAAGATTGTTTCTGGCTCAACTAGGATACTAGAAAATCATCCAAGTAGAAGGTTTCTCCACTTGTACTTCTTCTAGCATCAACACTTCCTTCCTAATCTGCATATATGTATGCAACTAGAGATAGATCACTCCCTTTTGGATAACATAATCCATAGTCTTATGTTGCTTTGAGATATATGAATATTTCCTTTACTGCCATAACATGTGTTTCCTTCGGTGCTTCTTGAAATATTACAACCCATCCAACTGCTTGCATCACATATGGTTTTGATGTTGTCACATAGAGTAAACTTCCTATCATGAATCTATAGAGTCTCTGATCTGCATCCTTGGATTTATCATCTCTCAATTTACAACTATATGCATGGGAGTACTTACGGGATTGCAATCTACCATTCCAAACTTCTTTAGCATTTATTTTATATACATCGTCTGGGAGATGAAAATACCTTTATCTTTCTAACATATGTGGATTCCCAAAAATAAATACAACTCACCAAGCAATGACATTTCAAATTCATTAAGCATGTCTTTCAAAAAAAATGACTCATCATGTCATCATCACTTCAAAAATTAATGTGATCAACATAAACTTCAATTATCAATTTAATAACTTGATTTACCTTTATGTATATATTGTTGTATGCATTTCCTTTCCTGAACCCTTGTTGTAGATACTTGTCCAATCTTGAATACCATTCTCTAGGGGCTTGTTTGAGTCCATATAGTGCCTTCTTCAATCTGCAAACATAATCTTCCTTTTTTGACAGTAGAAACCCTTATGGATGTTCGATGTAGACTTCTTCTTATAGTTATCCATTTAGGAAGGATGATTTTACATCCATATGATATACCTTGATTTTCTTTGAACATGCATAAGCCAAGATTAGTCTGACTGCTTCCATTCTGGAATCTAGGGAAAACATTTCTTCAAAATCTATTCCTTCAACCTGAGCATATCCCTTGCATACAAACCTTTCTTCATTCTTGGTTACCTATGCATCCTCGTTCAAATTGTTTCTAAATACCCATTTTTGTGCCAATAATGTTCTTATTCTTAGGCCTCAGAACAAGTTCCCATGTTTTATTCTTCTCTATCTGATGAAGTTCTTCTTCCATAGCTTTTATCTAGTGTTCATCAGTGTTGGCTTCTTCAAAATTGTTGGGTTCAACTGTGGACAATAGTGCTAAGTTTCTTTTTTCTAGTGAGTGTATTTTTCTTCAGGTTTCAACTCCTCAATCTTTATTCCCAATGATCTTTTTTGGTGGATAATTTTTCTACACTCATTGGCTAGGAGTCTTGGGAGCTATATCAATATTTGTATGGCTATATTTATCTTTATCTTCTTCTAGATGCTCTTCTTCTTATTCCATTTATGTTTCTTCTACTTCTTCTTTCAAATCCTCTTCTCCTTCCTACTCTGTTGATTCTTTTCTATCTTCTTTGGACTTTTGTACACATGTCTTTTCAATCTTTACATTGATGCTTTCCACCACTATGTTGAGTCTAAGATTGAAACACTTGTATTCCTTGCTCTTGCTTGAGTACCTGACAAATATACCTTTGTCAACTCAGGAGTCAAATTTTCCAATCATGTCGTATTCTCTTTTGATATAACACTTTCTTCCAAATACTCTAAAATGCTTCACATTTTCCAGTCTCTCTTTCCATAGCTCATAGGGAGTATTATCACTATTACTTATGAGCATTATTTTTTTCAAGATATGAATTGTTGTATGTACTTCCTATGCCCAAAAAATGTCACCCAACTTGGAATATTTCAACATAGTTCTAGCCATTTCATGTATTGTCTCATTCTTTATTTTAGTGACTCTGTTTTGCTAAGGTGTCCTGGCTGCTGAGAATTGTCTTTTTATTCCATGTTCACCACAAAAATACATGAATTATTTCAATGTGAAATCTCCACCATTGTGTGATCTCAAAAATTTTATTTTCAGGTCTTCCTTTGTTTCAACCATCTCTTTGTACATCTTGAAGTGTTCGAATGCCTCTAACTTCTTCTTGAAAAAGAAAATTGCAATCATTCTTGTGTAGTCACCAATCAGAAGCATGAAGTACTATTCACCATTTAATCCATTTTTTCTTGTTGGTCCACATAGATCGGTATGTACAATTTATAATGGCTTTGTCATTAAGTACTCCTTTGAATTCAACTTGGTTATGGTATGTTTTCCCTATTGAAAATGATTACATAGAGTATTCGTTGGATTTGAAATTCCATGCATTTATTTTACCGCTTCCTTTATTATGATTTTGAAAATATTGTCAAAGTTCATATAACCCATTCTTTTGTGCCATAGTGTTGGTTACTTGGGATGACCTAGGTTCTGATCTCAAATAGGTTTCCAACAAAACCCTCAAAACTGGCGGCCCTTCTGGTAAACTAGAAGGAAATGTTGTGCACAAAGTGCACAGTGGAGTCTCACCCAAGATAGATTTATGGGGGACTGCAATACTTAGGTGTTTATAGTCTAGGAAGTAGTGGGGACCATGTTTAGATTATCTCCCTTATACATCATCATTTATCGTTCATCTACTTCTAGGATTCACTCATCATTAACTTATGCATGCAAGTTGTTATAACTAGTTTTAACAATTAATTATTTAGCCAATGATTAAAATAATAGTTAAATCATTAATTAACAACACATAGAACACAATATTTTACCATGGTTCACCCCCTCCTAGGGCTACATCCACAAAGATATGGCTCTTTTGATATTTTATTTATTCTACTGCAAAATCTGCATTGCGTGCATTATATCTTCAGGATTACAACCAAAAGGAGGGGAAGTACCCTATGGGAGGATGAATATATCACACCAGGCTCCTCATCCTGTGACCTAACCCTCAAACACTAGATTACTCCAATCGACCATAATGATCATAACAAAAGTCACAATAATCAATAACTTATGAACCCCCAAACCTAAACCTCCTAGGTCTTTATTTATACTACTCTATTGGCTTATAGTCGTTACAATATTTGTCAAAAACCCTAACCCTATCATGGTTAGGCCTGTTTTCATGCATGCCACATTGTTGTTCCTCCTGCATGTTGCTTTTTCTTCTTTTTCTGCATGCTCCTTTTCTACCTCCTAAGGCGCGTGATCCAAAAATACACCTTCTCTTCCAACATTAATCCTACGCCCAAAAATAGATATTTCTTCCAAAATAGGCCTGCACCAACATGACCCCAACACTAACATGTGGCTCGTCCCAAGCCACTCAGGCAGTGCACGTTCCCTGTACATCCTTC
Source organism: Picea sitchensis (assembly GCA_010110895.2). Classification (NCBI taxonomy): domain Eukaryota; kingdom Viridiplantae; phylum Streptophyta; class Pinopsida; order Pinales; family Pinaceae; genus Picea; species Picea sitchensis. The sequence continues at coordinate 17,778 of SNQJ01S0072634.1, forward strand.
TCCATCTGCGTTGTTAGTTGTTATTGCATCAATTTTTTTCTCTCTATATGTTCTTGTGCCATTCTTGTATTCTCTTCCTCCATATCCACAATTATCTACGTTGTTTGTTCCTGGAGGGGCTCCAACTGGGTTTGCCTTGCTTTCTTATTGATTTGCATAGTCTTCAATTTTGTCTGCAGGGTCTTCATCTCTTGCGTTCTCTTCAAGTGTTCTATAATTCTCATGGTTTTCTATCATTTCTTCAATTCCTTCATTGCAACATTGATTTTATCCTCTTTCTGGTCCAATTGTTGGACCTTTTCATCTTCTTCCAAAGTGGTCCAAATTTTCATAGTTCTGTCAAATAGTTATGCGACTTCCTTGGCTTCCCTTGCCATATCCTCTGTGTGTAATGTTACTTGTTGTTCTATTTTCTCTCAGATTTTAGGAGGATTTGTAGGGTTAAGTTTCTTTTTCAAATCCTCTATATATTGCCTATATCCCTCAATTTTCTGTGCAATTATATTTATATTTTCATCTGCGCTCTTATCCGGTGTTTGTGTGATATTTGGAATGTGGTTGTATACCGATGTTAGCCCCTGATATAGATTGTTAGTGTAATATTTTTCCTCCTCCTTATCCGAAGTCAACTGGTCGCAAGTAATATGTAACATCTTCGTGACCCCCCTACCAACTTCCAAGTTGGGGGCATATGTGCAGGCTCTCGATTGAACCTCCTGTATTACACCAGCCTGGAGTTCACATAGTGATTTTGTGGGTATCTGAGCGATGACTACCTAAAAGTGGTCTATGTCCCCCATGGGTTTTTGTGTGGTATCCTAATAAACTATGACCATATTCTATGTGACCATGAATGTTTCACTACCCTACACCACTATCTGAATTGTATCACCTTATTCTTTATGCGCAGGGGGTCACAGTGTCTTTTCATGTTGTTGTGTTGTGGCCTGCGGTACTGTATGAATTGGTAACTATCATAGAGTTTCATGGAATTCTATGAGTTTGGCCATGATATCCTCTCTTTGTTCTTCTACATCATGGACCACATCTTCCCCCATGTCCTAGACCTTTTCCACCATGAACTCAACATCATCCTATGTCAAGGTGATGATTGGTCCCTCCTTAGTGTATTTCATTTTTTTCTACATCTCCTCCACCTGCGTTGTGGTTCTTTTTATTGATGAGAGATGTGACCCACTCATCATATCTTGTGTCCCCTCCTCGTCAGCTTGAGATGTGTCCCCCTTATTGGAATCCCCCTGGACATCTTCCATGGCCACCATTACTATCCTCCTTAGCCTCATAAGCACTGTGTTGCTTCCAAATTCCTGAGTGTGCATTGCAACCTTACTGGTGCTAGTTGTTGGGATATTTGTCTTTGTTGATAGGACTTCCTTGGTTTGGATTATGTCGTTTCTGCTAGCGTTGATGTTGGTTTTTCTACTGGTACCTTCCACTACACATGCCAGTGTTTGATTATATAATCCACCTCCTCTCTAGTGATGCAGTACTACATATCCAACCATTTTTTATTTGGATCCATTGCGACCTAGATCCACATATGGTTCTTGGATTCCTTAAACCTAGATATCCCTTCATATTCCTAGACTACTTCCATAGGAATGCACCACACATTGGTTGTGCATTGTTGTATCTCTTCTAGAAGAATAAAAAACACCATTCTATTCACCTGCTGATTTTTGGTGTCCTTGGCCTACAAGATGAATTCATACATGGCTACATAGCACTTCCCTTTCCTATCCAAAAAAGCCAAAAATTTTGGCTCCTTCCACCCTGCCAAGCCTATGAGGATAATTAGCCAGGAATAATGGAACTTCATTCCATTATCTTGCGCATCTCTACAGTCGATAAAGAATTGGTTTAGGAGGTAAAGAGCCCAACTGAACATTACCCCTTTCACGCACTGTGTGGCGACTACGATGACTCATGTTGGAGCCTCTTCTTTTCTGCAATTCCTCGGCAACTTGTAAGACATGATCATGCTGGCGAACCTTGTCACTTCATCCTTTATGTCTCTAACAACAATGCCCATGTTCTATTTGCTGGTACCAAACTGTGCCTTGACTATCTCAGCGATATCCTTCTCGCATGCTTTGTTGTCCAAGTATTCTTCTTGTTGTGCACTCACTGTGGGTAACCCTGTAATTTTGGAAATCAACGCCATATCAAGATGTATTGGCCTATCCATCTAGAGAATGTTGCCATGTACCCGAGCTATAAATTGTTTTATTCACAACCCAAAATGTTTACTGCGCCCAAAGTGTGGTATGTCTAGGAGGTTCATGATCCCATAGTTGTAAATCCCTTTTATCCATTGCGCGGGTTCCATTATTGGTTTTCCTAGGGGTCCAATTTCCCCTGTGTTTACCAAGTAAGCTTCCTCGACCAAGTATAGTAATTTTGTTGTGTTGTGCACATCATGATCTGAGTAACTTAGTTTAGGTACTTTCATGAGCATGTCCTCCATGGTCACCACTATGTCTGGGAGGTAGGGAAGTGTGAATTTTGCGGCATCTTGCATATTTCTTTTGTTCCCGATGACAGATGGGCCTGCTTCTGTTGTGTTTGTGTCATCCTCTTCCCCTTGGATTTCAAATGGTTGTTGATTTCCTCGATCGACACCTCCTCTTCATCACAACCCTGTTGTTGTCCCTTCATTTCGTCAGATTTAGCAGGTGTTTCAAGATTAGGGTTTGTATTTCCATTTCAATTTCTAGAGCTCTGCCCCACTTACCCTTGTGTCATTGTTGAAATTTCCTCCTCAACCCTCATCGGGATGAGTGATTCTGTCTATGAGTTCGTAAAATATTCCATCTTGACGAGGTTCTCAAGATCCTCCAACCTTTCCTTCCTCCTTTGGCCCTATCAAGTAACCTATATGTATTTCCCTGGAGTGTCAAACTTGAATGGTGTCATTTTGTATCTAGTTTGGACAATTTCTCTCTTCTTCGCATAATTACACCTAGGTCACACACTTCTATCTCTCTATGTTCTTAAAAATCACTAAGTGTCAACCTAACCCATGATTTCTTCACTTTATAGAATAGGTCATAAATGTTTTTCACTTTTTTCGTGCATTTGCGCAAAGTCCAATTTTTCCTGCATGTTGTCTCTCTATTTTGACGCATTAGTTGTTGCGTGCAAATTTTTATACTTTCCTTCTGTTCAACCAACTTCTTCCTCTCCTTTTATTTTTCATATTTTTCTATTTTGTATTCCTTTTTCTTATTTTTCTTCTTTTTATTGTATTTTTATTAGTTTTCTTTCCTAATATCCACTATAGTACACTATATACATGGTTTTCTTACTGCGCTATACCTATTAAGATTTAGTAGGTCAATTGTCCCTGTATCGTTTCAGTCGAACACTATTCACCATTCCTTTTAGTTTTGTTCTTCCCAAGTCCTTTAGCTGCACACATCCTCCATCTGTAACATTCTTTACTTCATATGGCCCTAGCCAATGCATTCTGAAGTTACCAGGGTGTTGCAAAAAATTGTTGTCATAGAGGAGAACTAGGTCTCCCTCCTTAAATATATTCTTCTTTATGTGTCTATCATGCTAGGATTTGTCCCTTGATTTCTGCACCTCTTGGTTAAATCCTTCCAGAATCCTATCTTCTTCAATTTCCATCAGTTTCTTTAACCTCTCTTGTACTGCACCTCTTTCTTTCATATTGGTAATTGTTGCTATGGGAAGACTAGGTACCAGAACTTCTAATGGAACTACTGCTTCATGTCCATACACCAATATGAATGGTGTCTATCCTGTCAACTTAATGCATGTGTTCATGTATGCCCATAGTGCTACTGGTATTTTCAAATCCCAATAATCCCTATTAACATTGTAGATCTTAGTCAAAGCATTTTCCATAATCTTGTTGAATGCTTCTACTATCCCATTTCCCTGAGGATGATATGGTGTACTCTTTTGGTGATAGAATTCAAATTCCTCAGACATATCCTTGATGGTACTATTAATAAAATGGGTGCCTTGGTCACTCATTAGAATCCCGGGACATCCAAATCTTGTGATCAATTGCTCAAATTAGAATTTTGTTGTTGTCTCTGCGCTGCAATATTTGACTAGTGCTACTTCTTCCCATCTGGTCAAGTATTCGGTCGTAGTAATGATATATCTAGATCCTAACCTTATTTCTGGTGGATTAATAGGTCCGACAAAATCTATTTCCCACTTGTCAAATACCTGAAGAGTTACTTATGGTATTAGGTGCATCTCATCCCTCCTGTTGGGTTTCCCAACCCTCTAACATACATCACAGTTATGAAAATATTCTTTAGAATCATTATGAAATGTTGGCCACCATAAACCTACACACAATACCTTTTGTGTGGTATATTTTCTTGCATAGTGTCCTATATCTATGCCTTCATGAGCTTCTGCTAAAACCCTGGCTTGTTCATGGTCCAATACACACCTTCTCAAAATGTTGTCCATGCCCATTTTGTATCAATGACCTGCAATAAGTTAATAGTCTGTAGCTATGACTACCATATTTTTCTTCTGTGTAGTACTAAACTCTTGTGGTTCAACTCCTATACTTAATAATTCAATGATATCAGTGAAGTATTCATTAGTTGTTTGTCCTGAAAATAATTGTGCATCAGGGAAGTAATTGTCTTCCAAGTTAGTAGGTTCTTCTCCATTGGTTACCCTTAAGAAGTGATCAGGTCTAGCATTCAACTTCCCTGGTTTGACTATTACTTCAAAATCAAATTCCTGGAATAATAACAACCATCTACAGATCCTCCACCCACAAGTGACAATACTGGCTTGTTGACTAGATATTTGAGGGAAGAATGATCTGTGAACATTTTAAAATGTTTTCCCAATAAATAATGTTTGAATTTTTTAAGTTCATACACCATGGCTATGCCTTCTATTTCTATGGTGTTGTAATTCTTCTCATATTATGATAGCTTATTTCTTGCAAAGGCTATAGGATGATCTAAGTCCCTTTCTCCTGGTTGCACCAAAATTGCTCCAAGTGTTATTTTTGATGCATCTACATGCACATGAAATGTCTTTTCCCAATATGGGAATACTAATATAGGTGTTTCCACCATCTTCTCCTTTAGATTATCCAATCCTTGCTAAAAATCCTCATTCTAATGAAATCAAGTGTCCTTCTTCAACAATTTTTCCATCGGTGCAGTAATCTATGCATACCCCTTGATAAAACTTTTGTAGTACGCTATATGTCCCAGTGTGGCTCTTAACTGGCGCACTAACATTAGTGGTAGTAGGTTCACAATGACAACAATCTTAGCAGGGTTGACTAATAAACCCTATTTTCACACTACATGTCCCAACAATATCCCAAAAGGTGTACCAAAAATTCATTTCTTGATGATTAATGATATCTGACATTTATTGCATATTTCCAACATTAATCTTAAAAATTATACATGATCTTTCAAAAGACTAAACACAGTCCATTCATCCATATATACTTCTAAAAACTGATGTATAAATTCCTTAAAAGAAGCTATGACCACCCTTGAAAAGATAGTTGGTTCATTCTTCAAGCCAAAGGGAATGACTGTTTATTTGTAGGATCTCCATTCTGTAGCAAAGGTAGTCTTGTAAATGTCCTCTGGAGCTATTTTTATTTGATGGTAACCTAAGAATCCATATGTGAATGAATATCCTTCCTATCCTCCCATGTTCTCCAAGACCTCATACATAAAAGGGGTAGGGAAAGTATCATGTAAGAAAGCATCATTGATTTTTCTCAAATATACACAAATCATGATCCCCCCTTGCCTCTTTTCCTGGACTACCATGGGATTGATCCATTCATATTCCTCCACTGTCTCTATGATACCAGCTTCCAACATTCAGTCAATTTTTGCTTTCACTTTCTTCTTATACACTAGATTCATCCTGTAAGGTCTTTGTCTAATAGGTCTAGCCTATGGTTTTAGGGGTAGCTTCATCTCACCTAGCTCACCTTCTATTCCTTTCATCTATGTAAAGGTTCTAGAAACAGATCATTGTATTCGCGTAGTAACTTTGTTATCCTTTCTAGTGTCTGATCATCCCAGTGGTCTCCAATGCTTGCCATTTTAGGATTTTCCTCTGTCCCCATGTTTTCTTTCTTGAGTTTTATTGGTACAACAAATGCCTCTAACTCCATGGATGGACCTTCCACCTCTCTCTCTCTCTCTCTCTCCTTCAATATATGTGATCTGAATGTTGCGTGGATCATCTTCATATGGTGCTTCCTCTTCGACATGATAACATGAGAGTACCGCATTGATTGCCTATCTATTCTGTTGTTGACATTCTTAATTTTAACCTTTGCTTCATCAAAAACATCACTCCCCATATTAGATTTAGAGTTGAATCAATGTCGGGGTTCTCATGCTCAAATGAGAAGGTTACTACAAAATTATGTTGCAGTACTATCCATTTTGTAGTCCCTCTATGCATCTATTGATCTATGTACCAGTTCCATAGGATCCCTTCCAATGTATGAATAAGGTGATGGGGCCATTCTTTTGGTGGTGTCATCCTCCATTGTGTTCTTCATTTCTATAGGTGTTCATCTAGTGGTCCTTTCCCATCATACTTCTGTATTTTAGTGCTCCCTTGTTATGAACCAAATCTAATGTGCAGTAGTCGTTTACACTAATACCAATCCTGAATATTTTCTATGTGAAATCCACCATATTGTAGGTGTTTCCTTGAGTGCAATATACAGGGCGAAGAGCCTCTAATTTTCCAAAACTTCCTCCTCATAGTTTGTCAATAATTCCTCTAAGTCGTTCAACCCATGAAAATCAGGAGGTTCCCTTATCTCTGTACCAACCCACCTCACTGCACAGTCTATTCTTGTGCACATCCTTGTGGATACTTCATGTAGTCTCTACTACCAATTATCCATACCTGTATCTGATTCTGAAGCACACGATGTAATGCTTCTCCAACTGAGTAACCCATATGCAGTTGGGTTGACATAGTCTTCTTCTCGCGCAGTGGTTATGTATAACTAATTTATTTCTTCCAAATCCAAACAGGTCGCCTCTATAAACATTTCTCCCTCTGAAGGATCCAATGGTGCAATAACTCTATATTCTCTTGATTCAAAGGTCATTTTCCTTGTCTTCAGACTGATCACCGTCTGGTTATCAAATTCCCAATCAAATGAAAGTAATGTTGGGTAAGGTGTTGTGCCATATACTATATCTATTACTTCAAAATATACCATAGTGCACACTCCATCCAAATCTACCATCACACCTTTAAGTCTTCCAATTGGTAACACTCTTTGCTAGTTTGCTAGTTTCAACTGGAACACTGAATATCCTGATGTGGGTTCCCCCATACATTTCCATGTCTTCTTAGGAAAGAAATTTACTTCAAAGCCTAAATCAAGTATGATATCCCCCATGGTGAAATCCCCAATGTTGGAATTTAGTCTAAATTCCCTGCTTGTTCCTCTTCTTATATGGAGATGATTGACAATTTTTTGCTCTAACTTCCCTTCTACCTATGTGTTACATATTTCTAGCAGATTATGTAAGACCTTTCCGGACGATGGATAATTTAATAACTTAACAATGGACTGTAGAAAAGTGTTTATGGTACTTACTTGCTCTAAATTGTTTCCTTTACTGGTGTGATCAATTGAATATGGCATCTCATACATTGGTGGGTCCTAAGTTTGATGTGAAACTGATGTAGACGTAGTGGTCTCCTTGAGAAGATCATGTTTGGCCTCCTTAAATGTTTCCTTCTCTTTTCATGCATCAAACTATTTTTTTGGCTCAATATTCTACTTTATCCATTAGTGTTGAGATGAATCTTGTTTTGTTGCATTAGCTCCTATCTTGGCTCCTCCTCAATTAACTATATTCATGTTTTTCCCATCATCCCTGGATTCTACAGAAATCCACTAGACATTTTGGTTTTTATGGTTCCTTTTTTCTTGAATCTTCACCAATAGTGTTGGGCAGTCTTTTGTGTCATGGTCCATTGCGCGACAATACATACATGTCACGGGTGGAAGTGGATAATACCTTGAATAATATCCTTTTTGTTGGAAGTTGTGACAAACTATTGGCCCTTTGCCTTGTCCAAATCCTTCTCTGCCTCATCCTCCACCTCTGTATCCACCTCAATATCCTCGTGGTGCATTGTATTGGGGTACCTATTTATATTGCATGGGATTATACTATGGCTTCTCATTGTTGTACTGTGGCTACACAGGGTTGAAAGGTGGTGAAACCTAGTTGAATTGAGGTGCATATTTCCTTGTCATCATCTCTGCTTGCACCCTGTAAGTGTGAAGTTCTTTCTCTCATCAGTTCCAGTGTTCTATAGTCCTTATCACCATGACCCACTTATTTGCAAAGATTAAAATATGAAATTTTTGGTACTGTCTTATACTTTTGAATCATTAGTGAATGATATGGATCATGCCCATGTGTCTTACAAATCTCGCACCATGGTCCTCCTGTTGACAAGGGGTTTGGCACCCCTGTTTCCAAGTATTGTGCAAAAGTTGGACATTCATTCTTATAATGTCCTTTTGTTCTGCATAACATACACCAAACAAATTCTCTTTTCTCTTTTCCCTTATTTGGGTTCAGTTGAAATGCCATATTATTTAGATACTCCTTCAGTTCCTCTATTGCTGTATTTGTCTGTTGATACTAATTTTCTTCCAGTTGTAGGGCTGCTTGTAGAGATTCTTCTTGATTTTGTAACTTTTTTTATCTCAAAGGATACTTCAAGTGTGGTAACAATGAGTTCACAAATAATTTCCTATGTTGCATATCAGTAATTGAATACTTCAACTTACCTTTCAGAAATTTGAACCTATGATCAATCTCCCAAACATAATCACCTGGTTTCTTTCTGATTTCAATCATTTCATTCATGTACTAGTCTTCTAAGCTTGTCTTATGAAACTCATTCACCAGTAGTTTTTTCACCTCTACGATAGTATTTGGTATTCCTTGTGGATTGTTTACATCAAGGTTCATGTACAAATCCAGGGCACGGTCTCTTAGTGTGATAGCTAACTGTACAATTTTTTTATCCTCATCTTTGATCTTCTTTGCTTCCCAGATCTTTTCATAGATGAATAGATTCTTTTTAGGGTCCTCTAATACCTCTCCCTGAAACTCTGGTAATCTGATTGTGGGATCTTATCCTACCATTTTGAACTATGTTGAACTATTGCTTCTGTGTGGTTTAGATAATTGAATTTTACTTCCTGAACTTGCTCCCCCAGTTGATTGTCCTTGATTGGACCCATGTCTTATTTCTCCTCTTCCACTAAAATTTTGTTGTCTAAACACTGGTGTTATTTCAGGTGTATTAGTCGCACATGGGGTTGTAGGTTCCACACTAACGATGATCTGGAATGGAGTTCTACCTTCTATTCCTAACCTTGGACCTCTTTGTTTCCTTTCTTATGTTTCACGTAGGATTTCCTCAATATTATCCATAGCCCAAATATCCTCTACCTCTTCTTCATCTCTCACCAAGGCCTCTTTGTCGGCTATGGTCCTCTTCTTGTTATTCATCTTATATTGGTAAGGTATTTCGTTGCACGTCTTTCCATCTTTTTCCATTATCTACTTTATATGGTCCTATTCCATCATGATTGGGTCCATGGACTCCTTATTCTTCCCCTTATCCATCTCCGTTTCCATGTCTCAATATCCTCTCAGTGCTTCCCCCCTTCCCCCATGCGTGTAGGGAAGTTTAGATGTCTGATTCCATGGTCATCACACATTTTTCATACAATAAAATATTGATTGACGTATACAATGATCTGTTGTACCTACCTCTAGGTCCCTTCAACAAATACTTCTCTACAATAGTGTAGGACTTTGTGGTATCTACTAATAATTCAGTGATAAACCTTGAAATAATACTATATAACCAAAAATCTACTATGCGTGTAAATTTGTTATTCACTTGTTTGAACTGTGCAATATCCATAGGATGCCACTCTAGCTACCTAAACTGATTCATAGGGTGGTTTCCCTTCAACCTCAATAACCAATCCTACATTAGATGCGGGAAATCACAAAAAATACCTCATGCAAGTCATTAAACACATATTTATCAAGATCTTTTCACGGTGTGAGCCTAGCTTTTTTTTTTTCCTTCTACGCAAACTCAAGATATTTTTTCCTCAACCATCTTTCAATCTCTGGCTTTGTTTGGATTCCATGGCCTAAAAATTCACTTCTATGCTTTCATCCTCCATGCTTTTATTCCATAGATATCATCCACTCAATCTTGTATAGTTCAAGCTGGCAACAGAACCATTTGTTGGTTAGTTGGGCTGACCCAGGTTCTGATCTCAAATAGGTTTCCAACAAAACCCTCAAAACTATCAGCCCTCCTGGTAAACCAAAAGGAAATGTTGCGCACACAGTGTACAATGCAGTTTCACTCAAGATAGCTTTATGGGGGATTGAAATACTCAGGTTTTTTCATTCTAAGAAGGAGTGGGGACTGTGTTTAGATTCTCTCCCTTATACATCATCATTTATTATTCATCTACTTCTAGGATTCATTCATCATTAACTTATGCATGCATGTTGTTATAACTAGTTTTAACCATTCATTCTTTAGATAATGATAATAGAATAGTAAAATCATTCATTAACAACACATAGAACACAATATTTTACCATGGTTCACCCCCTCCTAGGGATACGCCCACCAAGATCTTGCTCTTATTCTCTTTTATGTATTCTGCTGTAAAATTTGCGTTGCGTGCATTACATATTTAGGATTACAATCAAAAGGAGGGTAAGTACACTCTGGGAGGTTGACTAGATAACACCAGGCTCCTCATCCTATGACCTAACCCTCAAACACTAACTTACTCCACTCGAGCATAATGATCATAAAAAAATTCACAATAATCAATAACTTCTAAACCCCCTAACCTAGACCTCCTAGGTCTTTATTTATACTACTCTATTGGCTTATAGTCGTTACAATATTTGTCAAAAACCCTAACCCTATCATGGTTAGACCTGTCTTCATGTGCACCATATTCTTGTTCCTCCTGCATGATGCTTTTCCTTCTTTTTATGCATGTTTCTTTTCTTCTGCCTAAGGCACACGCTCCAAAAATATACCTTCTCTTCCAACATTAGGCATGCACCCAAAAATAGAACTTTCTCCCAAAATAGGCATGCGCCAACACAAAGCCAACTTTCATTTTCCTTTAATAAGAAACATCTTTCTTTTCCAATTTCATTCAAAACATATATTTTTTTCGGAGTCCTTATCATTGTCGCCACTAACTTTCTTGACCCTTCTTTCCTATTTTCACATTTCTCTAAGTCAAATTGAAGTGTGTGTCCTTGATCACACATTTGACTTACACTCAGTAGATTGCGTTTCATATCTTCGACCAATAGAACATTTTCTACCATGGCACCTTTGCTTCCAATATTAATTGTGCCTCTACCTATAATTTCATTTCAATGATTATTTCCAAATTAAATTGATCCATCTCTTTCTTTCTTTAGAAATAGAAACACGTTCTTTTCACCTATCATATGCTTTGAAAAACCATTGTCAACATACCAAACACTTTTCCTGTTTTGGGCTTGTAGAGAAAGTGAGCATAGATTTTGCTTTCTATTCCATATCTCTTGTGGTTCTGATATATGACTGTTAATGTTCTTCTTTGGTTCCTTGGATGGAATAGTCAATATACAATTCTTTGCTATGTGTCCAAAATTGTTGCATTTGTAGCATTCAACTTCATTTCCCAATGAGCCAAAACTATTTTGGTTTCTATTGTATGCTTCATAATATTTTTTGGGATAACTATTATTTAAGTACCCTACATAGTTGCTTCGATTTCTTGCATAGGCTCTGTAGTTTACAACTTTATGTCCAAAATTAGCACAATTAAAACAATGACCATAAAAGAAACTTTGATACCTGGGAGTAGATGATCTTCTTTGCGATGCACTCCTTCTGAATTCGTCTTCTTGAGTCTTCTTTATTTTTGGAATGTTCTTCTTTGGGGTATTGCACTAAGACATATTTGTTCATGATTTCTTCAGAATACACACCCTAACATACATAGGAAGACATACCTTCAATMTGTAGCTAAATTAAKCTATATACCCCTGATCTTCAACATTTTTTCTTCATGGGTCTGCGACCCATTCATTGCTTGCTCATGGATGTCTGCATTTTTCCCCACTGTAGCTCACAACTRTCAACGCTTTTCCTCCTAAAACTTGTGAATTTATGMAAGGAACCTRGATCTATAAATGTTTCTCTGTATGCTWGGCTCCTACAAACTTCTTTCTTCACCAGACTTAGATGACTCTAACATATTAGCTTCATATCTACTAATTAATATTCATAGAAGTGATTTTCCAATTGACTATTCTATGTGTTTTAATGAGGATCTCATGATGACATGCAACTCACATAGGATCTCATGATGACATGAAACTCACATGCAACTTGTTAACTTATTTTTACAGTCAATTTAACATGCAACTGACATGAAACTTATTAACTCATGTTTACAACTACTTTAACTTGACATGCAACTTGTTCACTTCCTGTTCAAGGGTTGACATCAATGAAAACCAATCTTTCACCAATTCAATAACAACCAATCTTCCAACAACTAATATTTCAACACCATTTGTTGGCATGTATAGGGTATACCCAAGGTTCAATATGAATTCACCAACAAAATCCTCAGATACCGACCCTTTCGGCATCACCCGCAAGTGCCATGTGAAGTCTCACCTGAGGTATCTATGGGGACTGTAGGAACTAGGTTTTCACATTTTTGAAGGTATGAGAGGTAATCCTTATAGCCATTCTACTTAACATTTTTTCATTATACCTTATACCATGTGCGCAGAGACATAGTAACATGCAACATATTCAGAGTAACAAAACATATATTATATGTGCACAATAAACAAAACAACATGCACATCATAACACATAGACACCATGATTAAATTGGTTCACCCAAGTTGAGCTACATCCACAATGGTAGACTTCTTATTATATTATTTAGAACATCCATTACAAAATATGCGCATTGTACTCATACATTATGTCTCATACAAAATTCCCTTTTCATTCTCCTATATCTCTTTCGTTCTTCTCTACTTAATTACTTTCCTACTTCATTCTTCATACATTGCATACTATCTATCCAAAAAATCTTACATATTATACAATTACAATAGGGCTTATCCCATATCGATGGACCCAAAATTCCTAACGACTTCCAACGATATTCCTCCTTTTGCGTGTGTTGGACCCTGCATGCGAACGTGTGCCAACTATCTTTCCTTCTTGTGCACGTGTCATTTTTTCCTGTTCAGTTCCCAAAACTGGTCCCCAAAATCATGTCCTAACAGTTTCTAGCAAGTCATCTTGGAATTTTCACTATATTGTTTTTTTGACATGGTTTCAGAATGTAAAATTTTTAGTATCCTGAGGATACATAGCAAATTACTTGTGGTAAAAATTTCAAGGTTTATATTTTTTTACTTTATGATATATAAGCTATGGAAATCGGGGTTATTTGACTAGTCCTAAAACTAGTATCAAATAGGTGTTCTTGGTATAATTGACACATATGAATCTTGGTAAGTCCAAATTGAGGGCTACTAGTTCCTTTGTAAATAATATAGACCATATTATTTCAGGTATAAAATTTAGAATCATATCTAAAATATTGGACATGTGGAATTCAATACAATTTCACTATCTATAGTGTAAAAATATGGCTACTATAAGAGTGTTCTCTAACAACTATAGAGAGCACCATTCTCCCTCTCATAATCTCACTCAACCTACAAGGTTGAAACCTAAACGAATGAATGAAACAAGAGAAAACAGAATATGTTTCAATTGTCATAGAAAGTACAGTATGGGGAATAAATGTGGTGAAAATAAATTATTCTACATAGATTATGAAGAAGAAGATCAAGAATTAGAACCATTGTATGATGTATAACTTTAAAATACTACTCTAGCCATATGTTTTCATGCATTGGAAAGCATCGATACTCCACAAACCCTCAATATAGAAATATATATAGAAAATAAAAGGTAATAGTGTTGATCGGTTCTAGTAGTACTCATAACTTCATTAATTGCAAATTAGTGAAACTTTTCAATTACTTTATATTTCCATCTCTATAGTTTCAATTAATGATTGAAAATGGAGGTACCATAAATTTTTCAAGGAAGTGTCCTAGTATAAAGCTCAATATGGTGGAATATTTATTGGGTAATCTCATGATTTCAATCCAAATGGGTGGCGCTAATGTTCTATTAGGGTTTCAATGGTTACAATAACTAGGAACCTTGGATCTTAATATTCAAGAACTTTTCATGATATTTTTCTTAGAAGGTAAGAAAATTGAACATAAAGGTATCCAAGGGAATCCCTCTATAGTGATAATCTCTAATAGGATGATAAAATTCCTATAAAAGGGACACCATAGTGTACTTGCAAAATTGTGCTCACGGGATGTTTAAAATTCTAGACCTTTTGTTCTAGTGGATCTTCAAAATGTTATTGACAATCGTTCCAAGGTATTTGAAGAGATTCCTAAAGGTATTCCTCCCACTTGATATCATGACCATGTTATTCAGTTGAAACTAGGAAGTGTACCACCTAACATTAGACCATACAGGTACCCATATGGACAAAAGAGTGATATTGAGAATATGATTCAAGAAATGTTAGAGGACGGTATCATTTAACCTAGCCAAAGTGCTTTCTCTTCACTAGTAGTGATGGTTACAAAATAGGATTGTTCATGGATTATGTGTTCATATTATAGATATCTCAACAAAATGACCATCGAAGATACGCTTCCTTCTCATGTCATTGATGAATTATTAGATGAATTGCAAGGAGAAATGTGTCTTACTGAATTGGATCTTTTCTTTGGATATCATCAAATCAAAATGAGGCAAGAAGAAATTCCCAAAACACCGTTTGAAACACAAGAAGGTCATTATGAGTTTTGGGTGATGTCATTTGGCCTTACTAATAGCACCTTCAATGATTCAAATATTGATGATTTATATTTATAGACCCCTATTCACAAAATTTGTTTTAGTATTTTTTGATGATATACTAAACTAAATAAAATCATGGGAATAACATGCACAACATGTTGACATGGTGTTAAAACTATTTGAAGAGAAACAACTATATGAAAATACTTCCAAGTGGTCCTTTCAGGTTCAAGAAGTGAAATATACAGGTAATATTTTATGTCATGAAGGTGTCAAAGTGGAACTTGAAAAAATTGAAGGTATGATGGAATGGCCAATTCTGAAAACCTTCAATAATATTAGAGGATTCTAAGGATTGAAGAGATATTACCGCAAGGGTTTCAAGAATTATGGTCAAATAACAACACCTATAACAACATTATTGTAAACTTTAACCTTGTACAATTAATTATTGAAAATAAATTCTTAATAAAAATGGAAAATATACAATGAAACACACACACACACACATTACAAAGAGATTTTACCCTAGAAACCCAAACTGGGAAAACGAACAAGTTGTTTAGAGCCACACCTCTAATATTTTTATTCATCATCCTTCTCCATTGTTTACAATACAATATATATAGAATACCATGACATTAAAACCCCTAATCCATTGACCCGGATTAGTCAACAACTCTAATTACTTAATTGGAATTAGAAAACCATTGGAAAAAACTGTGTGCCAAACAACTACCAAAACTGGATGCAAAAAACTTCCAAAAAAAACATTTGGGGGCTCCACCCATGAAACCCCTTATGGGGGGACCCCATCTCTCCCCCCCCCTTTCTCCCATATCAATTTACAATACATGAATTAAATTTTACAAAGGATATAAAACATACTCAATATTCTCCCACTTATTGTTTTTTTTCATACAAGGGGTTACATGATTACACAGCCAACAACCCAAGGTAGAAATGCCCATAGATCCTCTACACCAAGAGAACTTATTAATACTCACATATTTTGTTAATGAATATGCAACATTATCTAAAGTATCCACCTTCATCAACAACACCTTATTATATTCAACCATGTATCTCACAAAGTGATACCGAACATCAATATGCTTTATCTTTAAATGATAAGGCATGTTCTACGCTAGGAATATTGCAGTCCGACTGTCACAATTTATCCTTACAACTTGTTGTACCGACCCAATACCTAAAAAAAAATCTTTGTAACCATATCGGTTCCTTGCTTGCATGAGTGGCTTCCACGTATTCAACTTCTGTAGTTGAGAGTGCCATTACAAACTATCTTTTTCTCATCCAACCAATTTCTCCTCCAAACAGGTTAAACACATACGAACTTGTAGATCTTTTGTGATCCAAATATCTTTCCTCAACACCTTAATTCTTTTCTCTGCTTGATTCTCTACAAGAGTCTTAAACTCTTTAAACCTGTCAAAGAATTCATATTTATTCCCAAGAAAATATATCCATGTATTCCAAGAGAAGTTGTCTATAAATGAGACATAGTACACATATTTTTATAGTGATGGAACCAACACAGGTCCAAACACATTACTGTGCACCAACTATAAAAATCCTTCTTCTCTCGATGGACCAGAGGGGAATATTACTTGATTATTCTTCTCGTATATGAAATGTTTGCAGAAATCAAAATCCAAAGAGAATTTATACATACCTTCAACCATAAATTTACCATGTAGCAGTCAATATTCAATATACAAAGCTTAATGATTATGGAAACACAATTACTTGATATGATAGATACCTTTGTTCATAGTTACCTAAGATGGGCTTGTATAAAGGCATCATTACTACTAATCTATTACATCTAATCAAAGCATGAAGCTCACGATAATATAGAGCTTGATAAATATTATGGAAACACAATGACATAAGGTAATAAGACTAGACACCTTTCACATAACTATGATACTAATACTATAATATAAGGGTGTAATCACTCTTCTCTTCTCTTTGATATTCCCTAATATTTGATGCCACAACATAGTCTTTTTTCTAGATACTATAGGATTTTTTTCTTCTTCAGATCCAATCTCAAGAACAATGGAACTATTTCACCCATCACTGATAATGATTCCCTGTAGATTATACATAATTTCAATTCTGAATCCCATTAGCAACACCATTTCCCCTCGAACCATCCTGCAGGTTTCTTTCTCAAACACTCTTTTTACCCATGCATCGTCCATTTTTCTTATAGAAATCAAATTTATGTCCAATCCTAGAATGTGAAAAAAAACAGGAAGTGTTCTAATCATTCCATCCATGAGCTTCAACTTGAATTTTCCTCATCCTATGATTTTGGTTGTCGAGACATCACCTAGGAAAACATCACCTCCATCGTACCTTTCATATTCGCAAAACCACTCCCTGTGAGGATTCATATGAAAGGATGCACCTGAGGAAACTATCCATTCCTCATGATCTACATGTGTGCTTGAAGAATCCAAGTACACATCCGCTCCTTATTCCACGGATATGTTTTCTTTTGTAGAAGGAGCATATTTGGATCCTTTCCCTCTCTCAACACTTTTGGATCTACATTTCTTCTTGTTGTGCCCTTCTTTTCCACATCTCTAGCATACCTTTACAAACTTTTCGAGAGATTTAGATCTTCCCTTAGATTTAGATCTCCCACTTGAGGACTTAGATCTATTTCTTTCATGGGATAATCCTTTTACAAATAATGAATATGTGCTCTATCCTTCCATGTTCTCCTACCTCATCTCCTCCAAAAAAATGGATGATACCACATCATCAAAACTTAAATTAGTTGTATTACTACCTAAGGCCCCAACCAAACTATCCCACGATTCTGCTAAAGATAAAAATAAAATGATACAGTTATCTTCATCAGAAATATTAATGTCAAGAGATAATAACCGACTTACCACTGTATTGAAGGCGTTCAAATTCTCTGTCACTAAGTATCCATCTTTCATCCTCAGGTTATAAAACTTCTTCTACGGGAATAATTTGTTTACCTGGGACTTAGACTAATATAAAGTCCCCAACTTATTCCATAAATTCTTGTTCATAGCTTCCCCTGACACATTCAATAATACTAAATCTGAGAGACATAACCGGATTGTGCTCTTCTCCTTTTGATCCAATTTTTCCCAGTATTTTTTCGATGTTCTTGTAGTTGTAGTACCTAGATCCACAAAAATCCACCGATCTTTGTTAACCAATAGATCTTCCATCTTTATCTTCCACGACTCAAAAAATTTCACATTAAATTTCTCGATCTCTATTTTCGAACTGCTCACCATTTCTTTTCACCTGAAGAATCAATACCTTGGATCTCCCATTGTAACAAGGCTTATCATAGACCTGAGCCAAACCCTTAACCACAAAGGAATCCCCTTGAAGACAGTAACATATATGATACAAAATGTATATTTTAATCTTGTACAACTAATTAATGCAAATAGATTCTTAATAAAATAGAAAATATACAATGGCACACACACACATTACATAGATATTTTACCATGCAAACCCAAACCCAGAAAACCAACAACATGTTTCGAGCCACACCTCTAATATTTTTATTCATCATCCTTATCCCTTGATTAAAATACAATATATATAGAATCCCATTGCATCCAAAACCCACAATCCATTGACCCATATTAGTCAACAACCCTGATTCCTTAACCTGAAATAGAAAACCATCGACAAAAATCGTGTTTCGAAAAACCGCAAAAAACGAACGCAAAAAATCGCCAATTTTTTTTGGGGGGACCGTAGCGCCTCCCCCAGCCCCCCTTACTCCCATATAAGTGTACAATACATGGGTTCAATTTTGAAAATAATATAACACATACTAAACAATTATTATAAAAGAAGGCATTTTCTTAGTCTCAATAAGCAACCAAAGCTTTTGAACATTTTAAGGAGGCTATGTGTATGACTGATGTCCTAGCCATGTTTAACTTCATAAAAACCTTTATTGTGGAATGTGATGTTTCGAGACATGGGATTGGTRCAAATTTTATGTGATAAAGAACCCCTTTCCTTTGAAGGTAGCCATTTTAAGGAAATAACTTACGCAAACCCATTTGTGAAAAGGAAATATTGGCCATATTACATGCAGTTAAGAAATGTTTCCTTTATCTAATAGGAAGACACTTCAAGGTAAAAATAAATTATGAAATTTTGAAGTACTCTTTGGAACAACAATTATCTTTAGAAGAGAAACAAAACTAAGTTACAAAGATGTTGGGCTATGAATTTGAAATTATATTAAAAAAAAGAAAAAAAATTGTAGTGGCATATTCACTTCCAAGGAAAGAAGAAGGCATAGAGGGTTTACTATGTGCTATTTCCATTCCAAAATATGATTGGGTGGAAGAAGAAAGGATAAAATGGAAGCAATATCAAAAGGTATGAAATATAATTCAACAAATACAAGTGGACCCAAGTGAATTAGATAAATTTGTGTGGAATAATGATTTATTATGGTATTGATATCACTTATATTTATGTAATAATTCCAACTCAAATAGAATGTCCTTTTGGAATTGCACACTTCTCCTATAGGAGGACATTCAGGGTTATTGAAAATTTCCCATAGGATAAAAAAGGACTTTTTATGGGAAGCTTTTAAAATTGATGTTCAAAATTTTGTGGATGAATGTGTGGTTTGCCAATAGGATAAGGGAGAGACAATTAAGACCCTGATTTTCCTACAACCACTATATATACCAAGTCAATGTTGAGAAGAGGTTTCAATGGATTTTATTACAGCTCTACCCAAGTTTGAATGAAAGAATATCATCATGGTAGTAGTGGATAGAATCATAAACCATGCCCATTTTTTTACCTTTCTCATCCTTTTAAAGAAAGTACAATAGCCACTACATTCATGGAAATAGTTTAGAATCTACATGGAATACCTAATATCATTGTAAGTGATAGAGATTCAATTTTGACTATAAATGTTTGGACTAAGTTATTTGCTTGTTTAGGTACCCAATTGGCTCATAGCTTCTATTACC
>SNQJ01S0072634.1:37886-54822 GCA_010110895.2 Picea sitchensis
TGAGTTTTCTCCCATAAGGGTTTCCCAGAGATAATATTTGTGTTATTTTGTGGTTGGTGTGTGATTGTATTTAATTGTTCTATTTTTTCCTCATTTTATATATTTCATGCATAAGAAGAAAATAAGTAACTAAATATTTTGGAATCCAAATGAATTTAACCTTAATGGCGTAGATTTCAGTTTCATTTATCAGATATATTGTGACAAGCAATTCCAGTGCAATATCTACAACAGTTTACAGATCATATTGGTATCAGAGCAGGTTTTTCTTTTGGGTGTTTTTGGGAAGTTGCAGGATCTATAAATTGACTAAAAGAGAAGCCAAAAAAACCCTATCCATGGCAGATGAGTCTATTCATAAAAACCCTAGAGATCCAGAAGAAGAGAGATTTGAGAGGTTGGAAGTGCAAGTTTCTTGTTTGAATACTGAGAGGGAGGGGGTGAATTAGTATGAGCACTTTTTACCACTTTCAATCACAATATATAAACTTAAACTGTATCAACAACATTCAATAGTTTATCACTTATGCGTTTAGTATATTATTGCATCGTAATAATATCATTCATCAATGGATAATAAACAACCACATATACACAATACACCATAATTTACGTGGAAACCCAAATGGGAGAAACCAAATAATGCTTTTTTTTATATATCAAGAATACATTCATAGGAAGCACCTAATTCCAAATTATCTATAACCAACTAGAAGGAGGTACCAACCCCCTATTTACAAGATCCAACTTGAAGGAAGCTACAAATCCATGAATTCTCCAAATACAACTTGAAGGAGGCTCCAACCCCCTAATTTACAGGATCCAACCTGAAGGAAGCTCCAACTCCCTGTGTTCTTTGGCTCCAACCAGAAGTAGGCTATGAACCCCTTATTTGCAGGATCCAACCTAAATAAAGCTCCAACTCCGTGTTTTCTCTGGAACCAAATGGAAGGAGTCTACAACCCCCTTTCCTTACCCCGTCCAACCACCCTAAAATATAAGTGTAGACTCTAACTGTCACGGTCGTCGATATTGTCACATAAACCTATGGTTGTCACTCTCACATAAACCTCTCACTGTCACACTCACATAAACCTGTCACTGCCACTGTCACATTGACCTATCATTTTCACTCTATCACAACAACCTATAACTGATGATCAATCAATCATCCAACCTGTCACTTTCCATGTCACTTTCCCTATCACTTTCCCTATCACTGTATCTATCACTTTCACTGTCATTGATATACCATCATCAACCAACTATAAATAGATCCACTCACATGGATACCAAAACCATCACCATACCATGTAGATACAACATGTACCATGTACCAAGTGTTAGCGCTAGAAGTCAACACAAGACTGTTGTTGAGTTAAGCCTAGCACACCTTGTTTCAAAACGTTTTGAAGAAAATAGTTTTAGAGAGGTGGAGGGATCACACTCTTGATCTCAATGTAGCTATATGAATGAGTTATTAGAACCACTTCCCTATGTGCAACAGATCAGGTAAACAATACCTCAATTGGAGTAAAAAAGAGTATTAGATATGATTAAGGAGAATTAATGAAACAAAATGGAATATCATCAAAGAGCATTTGTTCTTTAATATACTTGACTAGTAGAAGAATAAACCTACACTCAGAAACCCTTTCTGAACAATATTTAAAAGACTCAAACACACATGTGGCAAAGATTGCAATATACAAAATAGAGAAACCTTTTCAGCACATACATACAATCATATGAGCATATAATAGTAATGATATGTTCAAGATGAGGAAATAGAAGTGATAAACAAAGACGAGAGATAAACACCAACCATCGACTTTATTAAAAATTGAAATATTTGCATAGGTAGGATGAATCAAAATATTCTTATAATTAGAAAATCCAAAACAAGGATCCAACCCTTTGTTTTTCTACTTCATCCAATATATAGTTTTTTACATTGGTTGCATGCATTTATGGTCAACCGGATAGTCAGGGACACATCAAAACTAATCCCTACAAGTGGTCATGGTGAATTTTTGTCTCTATCTACTAATATACAAAACAATAAACAGTTTAGAAAAGATCCTATAATAAAGGAAACAACCTTGCATATAAACATTTCTTTGGTTTACTTTCTTTCCACCTTGATTATTGTGCTGCATATTCCTCTTTATCCTTCCAAGCTCTTCCTTATCTTCAATGATCCACTCGAATCAATACTTTGACAACTTAGCAATGATAATTTATCTGAAGAATCATCGTATCCCAAGATAGACTGTAGATCCACAAAAAGGATAACTTACTCCATCTAATGATCCATAAAGTATTTACCTTGTTTACAAACTTTCTCCATTATGAAATATGAATCTGTGTCATATATGCTACAAAATCGACTGCTACAAGTTTCCTGTAGCGCCAATATTTTCTTATGTATGAGACTATGGGAACTTCCTCTAGCGCCATACAAAAAACCAGTTTTGATCCTTTTTAATGCATTTCCTTGCCCAGGTTACAGCCAATCATAATAAAAAGAGGAATGGTCTCTTAAATACAAGGAAACAAAAAGGTTCTTCCATCATCAATCATCTTTCAGTCAAAATTTAGGGTTTTCATTGAAGGTGAAATTCTCAAACTATGAATTCTCCTTGAAAAACTGATGTAGTTGATTCTGCTAGCAAATCCAAATTGTTCCTCCGTATCTKCTTGATTTGAGAATGCGTTTGTATTCTATTGGGATTATCCCCTTCAAGTATGATCGTAGGGTTTGGGCCTCTCTTATTATTTTTACTATGTTTTCTTGCAGAAGATCTGTTTTTTCCTGTAGGAGTCTTTGTATTTGTTGTCAGACCTCCCTTCTTATACTTATTCCTCTCAATATTAGTTACAATAATTTTATTGCTTGTTGATGCATCCTGTTTTGGGTTTGCATATTATTCATCAATAATCATAACCTTATCTTTAATGGCAGGGTTATACATTGCTTTGGATTTCAACCTGAATTTATTTTGAGGCCTAGTGCTCCTTTTTCTCATCAAAAGTTTATATCTAGAAGCATAGTCTTCAGAGGAGCTTGAGCTACGAGGAATTATCTTTGGGGAATTATATTTACGTTGTACAAGACCTAAAAATGTTTATGATGTTTCAGGTTCTTTACATTCCTTCAATACACTAGGATTTGCCAACCTTTTGGTCCTTTTAGAATAAGTCTTTTGAGCATATGGAAATGGGTTCTTACCTCCACCTAGGATATGATAAGACCCTATGTCTGCTTGTAGGCTGGTTGGAGTAGTTTCCACTGACTTGTTTGGAATATTTAAACAAGCTTCTGTTTTACCCTTCCTTGGAATGACTGGTTGACTTGCGTTGGGTGAAGCTTCTTTATTAGGCTCAACAAATTTATCATGCAACTGGGTGGCAAGAGTATGTACTTCTTTCTCAAACCCCGATTGGATCAAGAATTGATCACATGTCCTTTGTAATTTTCCCAACTCAACTTTAATAAGTATCTTAATCAATCCCTGATGATAAATTCCAAGAGGAGGGGTCTTAGGGTTTGCTTGAATTTTCATGGCCATATTATTTAGATCTCTTAAGAAGTAATATGGTAGAATCATCCTTTTGATTCCTGACAAATGCAAAAGGAAACAAAGATGAAACAAAAACAAAATGGAATGACTCCCTTCACATGTGATGTATCGTTTAAGAATAATAAAGTCTCGCATCCATTCATAAACAAACCAATCCCTAGGAATACCCTTGGCCCAATTGGGATCTCTATGTTTAGGTTTCAAGAACTGATTTACATCCCCTCCTATAATCAATTTTTTTTAACCAATTTTCGCCATCGGTAGGGAGTTTACAAGTTGTTTTTATGGAATCTTTTGTAACCTACATAACCAGGTTTTCAATTTGGGCCCTCTGTCCATTAAAAATTTCAGCAAACGATGTGGCTGAAGCATAGAACCATCTAAATTGGTGTAGTACAAATACGAACCAGCTCAATCAAAGATGTGTCTATTGTCTTTATATGCTTCCATAATATTGGACCCTTCAGGTTCTTTTCTTTTCATGTGCCCACCCTTACTGATATTAACTGTCACGGCCATAAGGCTGGACTCTTCACTACAGAAAAGGGATATTCCTACTATATCAAGAAGGATAGGGGATTTGTTGGCTCTATGGATGAAAATTCAAATTTGACCAGCTTTGTAGTGTGAAACTAGAGTAACGAATAATGCACAAGATTTAAAAGAACTGTATTTGGAATAAACCTCATCCACATGACATCCTAGACAAGATACACGTACAAGTGAAAATACCCCCACCTTTGCATGTTGTGACTGGCGATTGGGTACTTGATAACTGCCTCGAATATTTCATTCATCTAGGTAGGATGATCCATGTCCTCAAATTCATTCCAACCATATGTGTGATGATGAAATAGGGACAGGTGGAAGTTCTTGTAGTGCCCTGCATAAACTTTTCCTTTGGCATGTTTGAAATGAAAACAACTTGAAATTCATTATTCAACTTAGTAATGATGAAACATAACCTATGGCATGACATATGACCTTTGATGAAAGGATTTGAAACTTTAAATGATGTCATGGGAAAGTGTTACAAACATGTGCATAATTAATCCTATCCCCTTTGATAAGGCTAAGTACCCCTCATTTTTCTCAACATGATACAAATTTCACCCCCTTAATAATATTCTGCACCCTTAATCAAACTAATTAGTAGGATTTATAGCTTACATAAAAAATTTAAAATGGAGAAACTAAGAGATGAGAGATGAGACTAAGAAGAACAAAATAGGTGATAACAATGGCTCCATGGGGGATGGAATTCTCCTTGTGGAAATCCAATAACTTTGAGTAGATATGTGCCTTATGTTCCTTCAAGATATCTTCCATGTTATTCTGCAGAGTGTAACTATTTCAACTCCTAAATTTTGGTGAAACATTATTCAAAACATAACAAACTGAAAAATCAAACCTAATACTGGAAACTGAAAAAGGATAAGTGCAGTATTTCTCCATTGGGATATGGAGTCCTTATTTTCTAATTGTCACACCACACTGATATGTACAATGGAATTTGATCCACTGACAGCTTTAGTAAAATAATTTCTTCATAAAACGCCCATTTATAGGGCCATCAAAATCCTCTTCACCTTCCAAATTCTGTAATAGGAAAGTGTTGTTGTCCAAGACCTTCTCCACCATGAATGGAACTAACCATAGGCTATCAAACTTCCCATGATGGTATTCTCTGTGAGCAACCCATTTCAAAACCAAATCAGCATCCCATTTCAAAACTAAATCTTGCAGTTAAACTGCTATGTTTTTTATTTTCTAGCGAAAGTCTCTTTAACTTTTTGTTGATGCTGATGTGACTTTTTAACAAGTTTCTCTCTTGCTTTCTGCAATTCTGTATTAACTGACAAACTCTTCCTGACATAATCATTAGGTTTAGATCTGATTTCCTACAAACATCTGCATAAAATGGTAATGCAAGTTGTAATCGAAATACTTCTTTCCATTACATATAATTAACCGGAAATGGTGAAGTTCCAATTGCCTTCTTTGTGCTAACATGGTCAACCCACAAAGTATATTTTAACTTTGAATCCCAATCCCTCCTATTATCTTCTAGAAGTTTCTTAATGATATTGACCATACTTTTATTGGATGATTCAACTAGGCCATTACCTTGTGGGTAATTCACAATAGAATTCCTAATCTTGATGCCATACTCCTCACATAATTTTACCATGTTAGTGGATTTGAAAGTTGCAGCATTATCTGTGATGATCACTTCTAGACAACCAAACCTAGATAAAATATTCTCTTCAAGGAAACTTATGATTACCTTATCCGTTGGCCTCCTTGTAGGTACAACTTCAATCCACTTCATGAATTAATCTATAGCTTCCAATATCCATCTATGTTGGCCACTAGATGGAGGGTGAATATAACCTATGAAATCCAAAGCCCACTATTGGAAAGGTGCAGACACTTTTATAGGCTTGAGAGGTAAGGACTTAAACTTATGTTTACCAGCAAACCTTTGGAATTTCTCACATGCTCTAACCTCTGTACAAACATTAGAAAATAGACTAGGCCAATAATACCCAGCCCTAATAATATTATATACAATGGATTTCCAGAAGTGATGTCCCCCACACTCCTTCATGAAATTCTGACATGAATCTCTGTGCTTCTTCTTCATCAAGACACCTTATTAAAAATACACAAGGGTCCCTCCAAAACAAATTATGACTCTTCACAGAATACTTAACAACTTTGAGTTTCATGGATCTTACTTTAGACTTATCCATTCATGGAGGATCTTGAAAATTCTGCAGAAAATAAAGGATATCTCTGTACCATGCTGACTCAACAATATTTTGATTGACTTGATAACTATTGGTTTGAGGTTGTAAATTTCCTAAATTATTACAGATGTAATCAACTCCCAAAGCTCTGCAATTGGAATCAACTAGAAGCTTAGCTAACCCTTGTCCTTTGACTAGCTTGGTAGGCTTGATATCCATGTCATATTCAAGTAGCTTAGCTATCCATTTAATTCTCTTTCCATCATTTTTCGATTGAGTCAAGATATATTTAATATCACTTGATGGTACATAAGCAATGACTTTGGAATGTAACACATAAACTCTAAAAGACTTCAGTGCTTTGACCAAAGCAAAATCCTGCTTCTCCATGATATTGTATTTTAACTCAACATCATGAAGTGCCCTGTTTAAAAAGGCAATGGGTTGTTCGATACCCTCATAATTTCTATGTAGAAGGGAAGTTGCTAAAGTATCTTGAGATGCAAAAGAAAAAATCAAAAAATCTTTTTAAAAATATGGGCTAATCAAAACAAGGGCATATGAAATATCTTTCTTAATAGACTGGAAAGAATCTTTAGCTTCATTTCTCCATTTTATCTCACTACCTTTCTTCAACATGCCAATTATTTGTTTGACCAATTAAACAAAGTTGGGAATAAAACTTCTGAGAAAATTTATCTTCCCAAGAAAATACTGGATTTCCTTCTTAGTTYTAGGGATAGAAATATTTTGAATAGCTATCACTCTAGTAGGATCAATTTTAACTCCATCAGCACAAACAATATGTCCCTTGTTCTAAAGAAAAATGAGACTTTTTTGGATTTAAAGAAATACCATACCTTCTGCACTTCATAAATACTTGTCTCAAATGACATAGATGCTCCTCATCAGAGTTAGAGAATACAATAATTTCATCCAAGTATATGAAAATAAACTTATCCTTCTCTCCCATGAAGGMAATATTCATGGCTCATTGAAAAGTGGCCCCGACATTCATTTAACCAAAAGGCATTYAGGCATAAATAAAAGTACCCCAAGATGTTGTAAAACAAGTCTTATCCATATCATATGGATGAAAAAATACCTGATTGTATCCAGAGAAACCATCAATCATATAAAACCTACTATATCCTACCACCCTCTGCAATATATGTTCCATTTTGGTCAATTTATAGTTTCCTTTCCAAGAACACCTGTTCAAATTTCTGAAATTGACTCAGAGTTCGATTTCACCATTCTTTTTT
Source organism: Picea sitchensis (assembly GCA_010110895.2). Taxonomy (NCBI): domain Eukaryota; kingdom Viridiplantae; phylum Streptophyta; class Pinopsida; order Pinales; family Pinaceae; genus Picea; species Picea sitchensis. The sequence continues at coordinate 45,489 of SNQJ01S0072634.1, forward strand.
CTTACTCGCACCATATTTTTTATCCAGTCGGAATACCTCAAGGGTACAATGATCTTAGCATCTAAAAATTTCTTGACTTCATTCTCCATAATAGGTAACAAAAGAGGATCAATCTGCCTTAATTTCTTCTTGAAAGGTATTGCATTCTCCTTCAAAGGTATCTTGTGTTGAATGATAGTTTCATCAAAGGTCCTAAGATATTCATATTTCCATGAAAAAACATAAATGAACTCCTTCAACATTTCTTCATATTTAGCTCGGTATTTTGCTAACAGAAATTTTGATAATTTAACATGCTTGGGATTTGCAGTAGTCCCAAGATTGCAATCGGTCACCTCTGCTTCTTTTTCTGGATCAGGGAGCTTCACAGGAACATCATTATGATAAATCATCCTTTCAAGAAGCACCATACCTTTTGGGATATTATTAGTTCAAAATTTCAAGATCTTATGCCTGACAATCATATTATGAAAATTTAAATTTTGATTATCCTCATCTAAATCTTCATCTTGATCAATATGAGTTGAAGAAAAATCATTTATAGCTTCAATGAACCTTTTGATTTCAGAATATTCCTCAAATACTCTCTAGTGCTTGACATTTTCTAGAATCAAAGGCATGTACCTAACCTCAACCTCATATTTCATCTTTGGGGGAAAAGGAGGTTAAAAATTACTTGTTGCCACAACCAGTGAATCAGCCTTCTCATTTTGATTTCTTGGAATATATACAATGTTGAAAGATAGAAAAAAGACTTTAATGATGTCCCATACCTCATTTATGTAATATTTCAACCGAGTGTTCTTTTTCTAGTATACATCTCTGACCTATTGTACAATGAGTTTTGAATCCCAATGAACTTTCAAATGTTGAATTTTCATTTCTTTAGCTGCCCAGAGACCCAACAACAATGCCTTGTATGCTGCAATGTTATTTGTTATATTGAATTATAAATTGTAAGATAGGGTAATGACTTCATGTTCATGATAAATTAACACTACACCTGCCCCTGCACCTTCTCTGGAAGAGGCTCCATCAAAGTATAATTTCTATAACAGTTTTTAATTTTCAACAAACTGTGGAGCAACAGATGGTTTTGTCAAAGGCAAATACTATTGAAAAACATCATCAATATGAAATATAGAGGATCCGAAATCCACATCAACTGCATAGATAGGATGATTTATAGAATGATCACTTTCATTGATAATATATGCCATTTCAGCCTCACGATAAAACAGGTATAGTGGCATAAGAGAGATCCATTTGAAGAGATCCCCCAAGCTTCTTAAAACAAGATCTAGACAATAGCATACCAAAACTAGGAGGGATATCAACTACAACTATATCCATGACTAAAATTTTGGTCAGTATTTGAGATAATGAAACAACAAGGTCTTTGATAACCCCCATGCATTTGACTTTTTTGGAATCAAAAGAAAAGAGATCGTGGTATGATTTAGTGATTTCTAACCCCAATTCTTCCATGACAACATTTGGCATAAGATTACGGGAGGCTCCAGAGTCTAACAGGACGTTATGAAGGATTTTGTCATAAATATTTAATGAGACGTAAAAAGGTGGAGCAGAGTCATCTCTCTCTTCTACAATTGGCCCAAAGAAAATAGTAGTTTTTTCATCTTGGATATTAATCAAATCTGAAACAGGATCTATGAAAGAAGAAGGTTGTAACCATTTCAAAATTGGACTCCTATAAGAATTATTTTTAACCAATTCAGTCAAAGGAATATGAATTTTGATCTTACTTATCTCATGTTCTAGACTAAAAGGAGATTAGAACTTGTCTACTTCTAGGGCCGATATTTTCGCAGCTGGATGTACTTGTTTTCTTTCAGGATTTTTGTTTCCTATTTGTACTGCTGAGGAAGCAGGTTTATCTTTTTGAGGAGCAGGTTTAGCAAGAGAAGATATTTCTTTATGAGGAACAAATTTAGCAGGTGTTGATTTAGATCTAAGATTGTACCCCTGTTGATCTGTGTTACAAATCATATTATCTGTACCTTCCTCATCCTGTGCATTCATTAAATCTTCATATTCATTATTTTTTAGGTGACAGAGAGCAATCTCATCTCCGAACAAATGAATATCCAAATCTTCATCTACCTCTTCAACTTCCTGATTTTCCTCAATATAATTATTTTGCAAAGGTGTCTATATTTTTTTATCATCATTATTCTTCTTATCCCTCTACATGATCTGAGGGTTATAAGGTCTTCTATATTGATTTGTATTTCGATTTCCTTCCTGATGTGTATTCCATTTCTGTTTTTCCAATCTACGTTTAGACAACTCAGATGACATTTCCTCCATTTTTCTTGCCATCTACTCCAAGGAAATCTTCTGATTTTTTATATTTGACTACTCCAAGGAAACTTCCCGATTTTTGTATTTGATGAAGAAGACTTATATTCTTTCTTTTTCTTTCCCTTTATCTCTATCTCTTCTTGAGATGTTTTGATGCTATAATGTTGGACTCAAATTCAAGAGTTGAATCTCGCATATCAGCCAGAGTGGTTGATCTTATTTACCTTGGTAGAAAACAAACATCAACATCAAAGACATTAGCATAAGTGACCTTTTCTAACCTTTCAACTGGTCTGATATCATTTGGTATTTTCTAGTACATCCGATTAAATATCCGAGAGAATTAAGATACCGACTCACCATTATTTCTTTGAAGATTGTTGAATTATGTCATATAATACAAATCATATTTCTTGTCTCCCCACTTTCTCAATAAGGTAGAATCAAGGTCTGTGATGGTAGTAATAGAGATAGCTCTAAATTTCCTGAACCACTTCCTCACTTCCATCTAAACTTCTTTGAACAAAATCATCATCCACATCATCATAATCCACTTTAAAATTATCAAGAAAGGAATAAAACAAGTTAAATTCTCCTCCTAATCATTTCCTTCATTGTCAAACCTTTGAAGGTACTTCATGTAATCATTTCCCAGGAGAGGATGGAGATTATTTGGCAATACTAAAGGTGCATATCTAGCAGCCCTAATAACATCCATTGGATTGGGAGGTGTTGCACCATCCATTTTTTGACCACCTAAAGGTTGATATATGTGTGGTGACTATGGTGATTGTGGTGATGAGGGCTTAGGGATGTTCACCAATTGAATCTTTAGAGAAGACTAGAGAATTTCTTCAACAAGTTTTTCAGCAGGAAGGATATTAACTTGGAAGCTAACATTTGGTTTCTCTTCTTGAATTTCTTCAAGGATTGGGATATTTTCTAATGGAATGTACTATGTTTCTTTAGGGAATTCAAATATTTCCTTAGATTTATATCTACTCTTAGGATAGGGTGTGTAAAATGATTCTGATTCAACAAATTCCTCTTTCCCCGAGGTGAATTCTTTAGAAGGAGGTAAAAGAAACAGTTTCTCAGATCCTAATTTTTTAAGATTTTTGGATTGTTTTAGGATCTTCTCAGGGTCTCAAACATTAACCATTTCTAGAGATTCTAGATGGGGTCTAGTCCCCTTTCTCTTTGGAGACAGAGTGTCTAATGTGGCGTCACCGGGTGAAAATATATTGCAAGCAAATGTGTCTAGTTATAGTTTCACCATCTACAACTAGATCTATAAACTTATGTCATTCTACCCAGGGAAAACCTCATCATTTCAATCCCTGGCAATGAGGCCAAAATATGTTAGCACTAGAATTAAACTCAAGATTGTTGTTGTGTTAAGCCTAGCACACCTTGTTTCAAAATGTTTTGAAGAAAATAGTTTTAGAGAGGTGGAGGGATCACACTCTTGATCTCAATGTAGCTAGATGAATGAGCTATTAGAACCACTTCCCTATGTGATGCAGGAGCATCTCTCCACCTCAGAATGCGCCAGCTAATTAACATGCGTGGTGCGTATTCAAGGAAGGAGAGGCGTCATCCTCTCATTTTACCTCGAGAATCCAGGGCATGATCTAGGCATTAATTGGAGACAAGCTGGAAGAGCCAAAGCGTACTTTCTCACAAGCTGGAGATATGGTTGACATTAATAGGATGATGACAGAAGAGATCTGCATTCGATTTGGAGAAGATTTCCATCATTGTAATCTGTCCATTAGATATGTGTTTGAATGGAGATTTGACACCATTGAATTATCTTGCGAGGGAAGCTCATAGAGCCCCTCTTGTATAAATATTTGTATTGTAAGAAAAGAAGAGGTTGGTTGTTTTGGTTGGTTGGGTTGGATAGGTTAGATTATAAGGAAAGAAACATGGAGAGTCGAGACTCAGTTGTAGCTAAAACTCTACTATTGTAATTTGACATTCTACCCTTAATAGAAAATAAAAAAAAAATCTTGTTTTATCTTTTTGTTCAATTGGTGGTGTGTTATGAATGTATTTTACATGCATTCAAATCGTAGATGAATGTTAGAAATCATCTGCAGGGATAGAGATACAATTTCCTATATGAGAGTGTGTTGAGTTAATTATGGTTCTTTAGGCTAAGTGCAAGGAGTGCGCAACAGAGTAGGGAAACTCTGTGAGCCGATGCAAGGAGTGCGTATATGAAATCTGTGGATTCAGAAGAGAAGTTCCCATAAGGGAACACCAGATTAATTTACAGTCTCGGGGAGAAATTTCAAGGTGGTTAAGTACCTTGGAAGGACAAAATATGTAGGGAGAAGCACGGTTTAGAGTTACTGAACACTCTGAAACACTCTGCCAAAAGGGCATCGAGCTAGTGTGATCATGGATAGAAACAAAATGGTTGGAGGTGTTGGAGAACCCCAAAATCGTTGAACATTCTCATGAAGGAAGGATTTGCAAGAAGTGCTTTGACAAAGGAAAGGAGATTCCTTAAACCTTTCCATAAGGCTAAGGGATAATCCATCGAATAATTGATCCAAGCGCAAGGAGTGTGCCTAAGGAGTTGTAATTTCATATTACAAGATTAGAAGGAAGGGCGAGAAGTTGCCAGGAGGGAAAGAGAAAATCGCAAAGGAACTTGGAACCTTGGAGGTTTTCAAGTCGAGAAAATTCAAAGGAGAGTTGCATAGATTTCTGCAAGGAGTGCAGAAGTTTGAACTCGTGAATTCGATCACAGCCATTGTTCGCTAGAGAAACATGGATTGTAGATATGGTCCTAAAGATTTCACCGATTTGAAAATCAAGAAAGGGAGGAGGAAAGACCTCGTGAAAGTCCTGAAGCACAGGGTTGCGAAGGGATTTGGCCCATGGACATAGCCCGTGGTCACATCAAGGGAGGATGTTAGCATTGAGAGCTAGCACATGTTGAAATATGAGTTAAAATCGTAAGGAGAGGGTCTGCAAGTGTCCCATAGTGGTTGTCGAGGAAGCAAAAGGGTCTGTGTCAAGTTAAATCGATTCAATCAGGAGCTCAACGAACCAGTTGGTTCGATGACTTGAACGATCCTAGACTGGAAGGTTGCATCAGACCTAAAGGAGTTGGAGGGGAGGTTGACACCAAGTGGTATCAGAGCTTGATTTATCTTAGGCGGAGAGAAAGAGAGAAAGGAGCTGGTGCAAAATTGATTTCTGTAAGCTAGGGAGATAGGGTGTGATGCTCTGTTGGGGTTGTTGCAAGGCATGTAGTAGATGATAAACAATTGAGTGGGTTGTAGACGAAGCAAGATGGCCATTGAAGGTCACGAGTAGGACCAAGGATCAGTCCACTCGCAGAAGAGAAGAGAAGAGATGGACAAGGAGATTAGTTAAATCCAAGCACAGATGGAGAATCTTGCATTCAAGATGCAACAGGAGTCAAAGGTACACTGGAGGTACAAATGGCCTTTGAAGAGAACAACTAAATGACATGTTCAAAATTTGTTGACCAGAAGGAGACAACATGTGTTATAAATGTGGTTGAGGCATGCTGAAAACCTTAGTCATAAGGGAAAGAGATCTTTTAAGAGTCTCGTAGGTTGTGAGGTGCGCAATGAGAAGGGATCAGTGGATCTCGTAACCTGGCAGGTGGGTAGAAGAGACATCCTAGGTTTCCAGGTGGGCAAGGGAGAAGAGATGAGATCATCTAAGGGTTCATTGATGGATGAAGAGGAGGCAGGAGAGACACCTCACTCAAATGGAGATTCACGTAGAACTGTGAGCTACATGAATGAATATGATGAGTTCTTACAAACTTCTATCATAGAGGAGGAGGATCAGAGGAGAGTTCTCATCGTTGGAGGAGTTGAGATATTCCTACCAAGTGTCCAAGGAGATGCTAGCACAGATGTTGCAGATGGGACAAAAAGACATCTAACACAGACTGTCATGGAGGAAATAGAACATATATTGATGTATGTCCCAATAGAAGGAGAACGCCTAGTTAAGATATTCACTCAGTGGGAATTGGAGTTAAATGCACTGGAGGATTGGTTGGGAAATCCAAAACCAGAATGTGGCTGCCAAGAAATAGCCATGCCAGAGGAGACACACCAGCATGAGTCATAGTTGGAGGAAGCTGGAATGGGAATAGTCGAAGGACTGACAGAAGTGAGTATGTCAGGAGAAGTGGTAGCTGAGAAGCAGTTCAGTGATGAGGAGTTTGTAGTAGTGAATACTACAGTAGAGTGGAAAGCTAAGGCCACAAGGGAAGAATATGTATTTGGAATTCAACATGATTTTCCCATTGATAAGGAGGGAGTGCAACGAGATAGTCTGCAACAGAAGAAATAGACGATGGAGCAGCTGGACAAGATGATCGAGGAGATAAGGAAGTTTATGTTGGAGTCCACAGAGAAATTGGTCAGAAAGAGGAATATGGATGAAATGAAGCCTGCACGAGAGCAAGGAAGATGAAGGAAAAGAAGCAACCGAGCAGAGGAGCCAAGAGACAACTCCAAGAGAAAGTTTGGGATCCAGGTGGATTTCAACCACATTGGAAAGATCATGAACAAGAGATCATGAGTTTTCCTGATGTGGAGTATGATGCGGTAGCATCGCTTCACCTCAGCACATTCCATCTAATTAACACATGTGGTGCACATTCAAGGAAGGAGAGGCGTCATCCTCTCATTTTTCCTTGAGCATCCAGGGCGTGATCTAGGCATTAATTGAACATAATCTATAAGAGCCAAATGATGCTTTCGCACCAGCTGGAGATAAGGTCGCCATTAATAGGATGACAACAGAAGGGAGCTACATTCTATTTGGAGCATGTTTCCATCATTGTAATTTGTCCATTAGATATGTGTTTGAATGGTTATTTGACACCACTAAATTATCTTGCGATGGAAGATCATAGAGCCCCTTGTTGAGAAATACTGAGAGGGGGGGGTGAATCAGTATTTGAGCAATAATTATTTTTCTCTGTTTTGACTAAAACCTTAGGCTACTTTATAGAGGCAAGAGTGCATCCAGATATCTTTCATTATTCATCAGATGTCTATTAAGCAATAAAACAGTGTAGTAAAAACAAGCAAACCAATGCGCATGAGTAAGACACATGAACACTAGGATTTTAAGGTGGAAAACCAAATCGGGAGAAAACCATCGCTATCGTTGTCTCTATCTTTAATTATTATTATTAAGAAAACATTCTACAACAGTGTACTAGTGCAGACTCATACTAGTACGCAGGCTTCTACCTGCAGAAGGCTACAACCTTCTCTCGTTTACCAGCCTTTCCTGGAAGGGAGCTTCAACCCCCTGAAGATAGCACTAGTTTCTATTGGTAGGATGCTTCTACTGAAGGGTTAAACCCTCAGACTCACTGCTGACCACGTTTCATTAATTTTCACACTAGATCAGGCAATTTCAACCCTTTGTACATTTGTCAGCAACCATATTTTGCCCAAAACGTTAGAATATCAACAATGACCCAGACTTCAATATGCATTCAACATCCTTTGTCAGAGATCCTAACTCTTTAATGTGAATGACCCGTATTGATCAGTAATAATATGTGTTGCTGAGAAGTTTAGATCTATTGTAACTTACCGGGATTCATTGTAGTTCTGCCACCTGCCCAAATGACCTCAACGACCTGTAGATGTGCCTACTGTCAGGAAATGGCCTCCACATCCTCCAGAAGGGACCCCTGCAACCTATCACCGTCCTTACCATTCTTACCATCCTGCTTTGCTTCTTCGGACCATCTGTAGAAAGGGCATCGACCCATTCTTAAACCCATGGATCCATGACCCATTCAACGCTCATCGGGTCCCATATTTATTGCTCGGGGGAAATCGGGTCCCTTTTTTTAAAATTTGAATTAAACCTACGCGCGCCTTTTTTAAATCGGGTTTCGGCATTCCATACGCTCACCCTCCTGAGATTAGCTCCCGGTCAACATGACCGTCACACCGTGACCACAACCTTACCCTGTCGGGGCTACGGGGTTTGTGATGCCTCAATGCATACACCTGCGTGATTCCCGATAGTCCAAATCCCTACGCTCTTTTACGCTGACAACTTTACTCCACTACACCGCTGTCCTCCTTCTCTGTTGTGCTGATAGTTGTGCCCCACTGATCGGGGTTTCACTGATCGCGATTTAACACTGCAAAATCCCTTGTCACCGGGATCTCCGATTTCCCGATGGACAAAGTGTCGACGACGCCCAATCCTTTGCCACGCGTCCTTCCAGATGGATGGCTCAGATTCCGCGTCGGGGTTTCCTTTAGGGATTTCCCGATCCTTTGTTCACGGGAATACCAATTTGTCGATTCCTGATGCGCTAGTCCTCCGACGGGCCTTTGACCTGCCACCTATCCTCCAGGGTGGCCCACACACTATCTGCTTTATCGGTAAATCGCATATCGCAATTTCACAATTTCTGATGCACTTGTTCACGAGACTCGCCAAACTCCGATTCTCGATTCTCTAATGAAGCCTTTCTCCACCTGCCACCTGTCCTCCAGAGTGGCCCACACGCTATCTACCTTATCGGGAAATCACATATCGCGATTTCGCGATGTGTGATGCAATTGTTCACAGGACTCACGAAACTCCGATTCCCGATTCTCCGATGAAGCAAATCAACGGTCCATATATCATGCTTTCTTTAACGGCTGCGATCAAGTCGTGAAATCGCATATCGTGATTTCAGGGTTTTTGTTGTCGAATGAATTGGACCTTTCAAAGTCCCTATCCTCGATTCTCCAATGGCTTATCTCCCTCGCATCTTCTGCAGATATGACGGCTGTCAGCGACGCTCTGCAGCAATCATATGCACCCATCCAAAACTCAACCATACACTGATTTTCTAACAGAAAGCTCTTCTTCCTCCTTTGCCTCATCCTTTTCCATCAATGACAATATTTCCAACAATCTCCCCCTTTTTCATTGATGGCAATACTCTTCCTCTGTCTGCAATACTCTTCCTCGA